>CAUYSK010097739.1:0-23755 GCA_963575035.1 Avahi laniger | reverse complement strand
AATTTCTTTCTATTTTTTGGTAGAGATGGGGTCTCGCTCTTGCTCAGGCTGGTCTCGAACTCCTGAGCTCAGAACGATCCGCCCACCTCGGCCTCCCAGAGTGCTAGGATTACAGGCTTGAGCCACCGCGCCCGGCCCACAATCTTTCTATAAAAATAATTTTAGTCAGATATATATTAAATTCTTCTAAATGCATTTGTGAGGTGACATGAAATCAAGGAATACACAGATCCCCCCAACAAATGAAAAGCCAGAAACTTGGGACTCCAATAGTGCTGTACCAGTCCATTACTGAAGACCTCAAGCTTCTGCTTTAACACCTACATGGGGTGGAGTGGACAAGAAATAACACCTATCTCTGTCCAACGGGGAAACTAATAGATGTTACCATAAAGCCTGAACTCCAAACAGCTACATCCTCAATGTGAGGGTCAGTGGGATATGAATCCCACTATGAGTAAGAGGAATATAAAGAAACTTGGTAGGAGAGGGAGGGAAAAAAAAAACTCCCTTGGGAGTTTGTAACCATGAGCCAGCCCTTACGCAGGTTTGCAAGCCAAATTCATGCTACTCATGCTGGGAAAATTTAATTTATAGCAGTTCCAGATTTGTATGCCCCAGGTTACTGGTAAAAGCAGATATCCATTCCCTCTGGAGGAATTTATTTTTAAGTCAAACCGTAAAGAATTCTCAAATATAAAGTGCCAAAAATAATAAACGGCTAGCAGTAAAAAAATCACAAAACACACAAGGAAACAGGGCACCATGAATCAGATACTAGAAACAGACAACAGAAACAGACATGTAATGACCTTAGATTCTGAAATTATCAGATAAATAATTTAATATTATTATGTTTCATGTGTTTAAAAATGAGAAACTTGAAAGTATGAAAAGGGAACAAGAAATTTTAAAGAATGGTCAAAAATATTAAAAAATAATGAAACAAGTTCTGGAAATGAAATTAAAAACTCAGTGGAGATTAAATAGCTGATTATATACAGCTTAAGAAATGATTATTAGACAACCATTTCATGTCTAAAATTTTTCTTTCTACTTAATCACCATTGCCGCCTCTTCTATCCTTACTCTCAGATTCATTCCTCACTAACAAAATTGGAGAAATCAGAAGAGAACTCCTATAGAATAATTCACATCTATCCATTCACTAGTCTCTGTACCAACATATTTTGACCTGGTTAACATAGATGACCTGTTTGTATTTTTATCAAAGGCCACTCCCTCCACTTGTAAATTAGGTCCCATTCCTTCTTTCCCACTCAAGGCCATAGCTCCAGCAATGTTCTCTATCTCTCTTGGATCATCAGTTTTTCCTTCTCCAATGGACTTTCACTGTCACAATAAAGCATGCTGTTAATTCTACTATTTTAAGGTTCTTTCTTGACCCACACATTCCTTCTGTCTCTGCCCCATTTTGTTCTGTGCCTTCTCTAGAAAAACTACTCAAAAGAATTATATTTATTTTATTCCTCCTATTCTGGTTCTTCTATTCTCTCTTCAGCCTATTCCAATCAGACTTTTGGCCCTACCATTCCTCTGAAACTGTTCTTGTCAAGGTCACTCATGTCCTCTTTGTTGCTAAGGCCAGTGGTTGGTTGGTTGTTTGGTTTTTTTGGAGACAGAGTCTCACTCTGTTGCCCTGGGTAGAGTACAGTGGTGTCACTGTCACTCACTGCAACCTCAGACTCCTGGGCTCAAGCAATCCTCCTGCCTCAGCCTCCCAAATAGCTGAGATTACAGGTGTGTGCCATGATGCCTGTCTAATTTTTCTATTTTTAGTAGAGACTTGGTCTCACTCTTGCTCAGGCTGGTCTCCCAGTGGTTATTTCTTAAACCTTAGCTTTACCTATTGGCAACATTTTTTCCCAGCTCATCACTCACTCTCCTTGAAAGACTTTTTTCTTTTGACTTCCAGGATAACTAAACTTTTCTGGTTTTCTTCTATCTGTTGGGCCAGTCTTTCTTAGTATCCTTTGTTCGTCCTCTACCCTTGACTGCTAATCATTTGAACCTCAGCGTTCAAATCTTGTTCTCTTTCCTCTCTGTATCTTGGTCATCTCATCTAGTCTCTTGGCTTTAAATGCCACCTATATAGCTGACTCTCAATCTGAGTCTCCAGACTGGGGTTCTCAGCTCTAGATCCATGTATCCAACTTTTTTTCCAACATTTCTACTTTGGTGATTATTAGGTATCTCAAACTTTACAGATCAGGAACCAAATTTTTGATCTCCCCCTCCCCCAATCTGCTTTTCCCATGATCTTTTTCTCCCTTATACAAATGCTAGCCAAACTAGCCTCCCTGTTGTTCTCAAACATGGCAAATACATTCTTGCCTCAGGCCTTTGTAATAGCTGACAGAAGAATGAGTGGCCCAAAACTTTAAGACTGGCGTCTGAAGTTGGGGTCATCTTGTGGTTCTCAGCCCTTATGAGTTTACACTAATTCTGCACGGTGTCAGAATTGAATTGTTGGATACCCATTTGGGCTCAGAGTTGGAGAATTGTTTGGTGTGAGAAAACATCCCAGATTTATTAAAAGCTAAAATCTTACTATGGTCTTCTAATTCTTTCCTTCTTGCCTATTGCATAGTCCTCCTTGTTCCTAAAAAAACATTGGGCAAACTTATTGCCTCAGGGTCTTTGCGCTTAATATTCTCAATGCCTGGAATGCTTTTCCCCCAGATAAATGCATGTCTTGCTACTTTTTCTCCTTCAAGGTTTGCCAGAATTTCAGTGAGAGCTTCCATAACTATCCCATTTTAAATGGTAGCAGCCCCAATTCTGGAATCTGTTTCCACTCCCTTGCTTTCTTCCATCTCACTTTATTACCATCTAACACTTTATACTTTGTTCATTCATTTTTTCCCTCCCTTCTCCCTGTGAGAACATAAACTCTTTGAGGGCAGAGATTTTTATTTCTTCTTTTCTTCTAATTCTGCATTTCCAGCACTTGAAACAGTGCAAAGCTCATGTTAGGCCTCAATAAATATTTTGAATGAATACATAAATGAATGGAAGATAAATGCAAATAAATTATTCAGAGTTAAATCTAAAGAGACAACCGGATAATAAATATTAAAGAGAACTTAAGATACGTGGAGAATAGAATAAGAAGGTCTAATATGTCTAATTGGAGTTGTAGAAGAATATAATAGAATAAGGAAGAAGTAGTATTAATTTCTTCAGATCAGTATGAAAAAGATAATCCAGTAGAAAAATGAACAAAAGATATAGACAGTTCACACAAGAAGAAATACAAATGTCTTATAAAACATATGAACATTGTACCTTATTAGTGCAATTAAAAAAACGAGATACCCTCTCATGCTTACTAGATTGGCAAAAATGAAAGCATGGATTAATATTAAATATTGGTGAGAATATGGCTTGACAGTAACTCTCATCCATTGTTGGTAGGATAGTAAATTGATACAACTGTTTTGGAAATTAGCCCACCATTCCCTAATAAAGCTGAGCATGTACTTATAGCAACTCCATTCCTAAGCATATAACCTGGAGAAACTCTTGTACATGTATATCGGGATATATGTACAAAAATGTTTGCATAGCATTGTTTAGCCAAATCTGAAAACAATCTAAATATGGATTGTATTAATTTCCCATTGCTGCTATAACAAATTGCCACAAACTTAGTAACATAAAGCAACATAGATTTATTACCTTGTAGTTCTAGGAGTCAGAAGTCTGAAAATGGGTTTTACAGAGTTAAAATCAAGGTATCAGCAAGATTGCATTTTCTCTGGAGTCCCCTTTTTCCAAGCTTCTAGAGTTTTCAATGATCTTTGGCTTGTGATCTCTCCCTGCATCTTCAAAGCCAACAGTATACCATCTACCAGTCTCTCTCTCTGACTCTGACACTCCTGTCTCCCTCTTACAAGGAATTTGTAACTATGTTTGTCCCACCCGAATAATCCAGTATTATCATCCCATCTCAAGATCCTTAATTTAGCCACATCTTTCAAGTCCCTTTTGCCATGTAAAAATAATATATTCACAGGCTTCAGGAATTAGGGCATGGACATCTTTGGAGGTGGTACTCTGCCTGCTCTCTGGATCAACAATAAAATGAATAAACTGTAATGTTTTTATATCATGAAACACAACAGGGAATATGAACGAACTATTGCAAACCTCCTCATCATAGATAGATGCCAAAATAAAATGTTAGCAAAAGAAGTACATTACAGAAGGATCCACACATTCAATTTATATTAAAGTTCAAAAACGGGGAAAACTCTTAAGTATATTGTTTAGGGATGCATTACAAACACAAGTAAAATTAATAACAAAAATAAGATTTGTTTTTACCTATAGGGAGAAGCAGATAGATGTAATTAAGGAGGGGCTTAAAGGATACTGGCAGTATATTTTTAAAATTTTGGTGATTCACAGATTTTTGTTTTAGTCTTTAAAAGTTACAAATATGCACATGGTAATTTTGTGTACCTTAACCCATCCCATACCACAATTAAAATATTATAAAGTAATAAAACATAGTTTATAAACTAAAAGTCATAAGAAAGAGCAATCACTCTTTTAAATTACTTTTTTAAAACACCTAGCAAGTTGTTTTTTTTTTTTTTTTTTGTGACAGAGTCTCACTCTGTTGCCCTGGCTAGAGTGAGTGCCGTGGCATCAGCCTAGCTCACAGCAACCTCAAACTCCTGGGCTCAAGCGATCCTCCTGCCTCAGCCTCCCGAGTAGCTGGAACTACAGGCATGTGCCACCATGCCCGGCTAATTTTTCCTATATATTTTTAGTTGTCCAATTAATTTATTTTTAGTAGAGATGGGGTCTCGCTCTTGCTCAGGCTGGTGTTGAAATCCTGAGCTCAAACAATCCGCCCCCCTCGGCCTCCCAGAGAGCTAGGATTACAGGCGTGAGCCACCGCGCCCGGCCCCCATTTCTGTTTTTGATTGAAATTTAAATTGAGTTAGTTGTAACTTCATATGCAGTTGCTAGAAATAATACAGAGAAATCTCTCATGTACCCTTTATTTATCCCAATGTGTAACATCTTGTAAACATATAGTACAGTATTATAACTAGGATATTGACATTGATAGAATCTACTGATCTTATGCAGATTCTCCCAGTTTTACTTGTTTCTTCTGTGTGTGTACATATTAGTGCTGTACAATTTTATAACATGCATAGGTTCGTATATTCACCACCAGAGTTAAGATGCTGTAGTTTCATCACCACAAAGTTCCCTCCTGTTGCCCTTTTGTAATCACACTACCTCTTTCCCACCACCCTTTCCCACGCCAGCACCCATCCCCTAGTCCCTAATCCCTGGCAACCAGTAATCTGTTCCCCACTTCTAAAATTTTTTCATTTAAAACTCACAACTAATGGACGTGGCAAGCATTGTATGGGGGAAAGGGCATGCCTCCAATCCTGGCTTGGGTGAGGCAAAGTCATAACATGTAACCACAATGTTTGTATCCCCATAATATCCTGAAATAAAAAAAAAAAAAGTTCTGTAAATGAAATCATATAGTATGTAACCTTTTGCGATTGGCTTTTTTCACTCAGAGTAATTCCTGGAAGATAAATCCAAGTTGTGCATATCAATTAATGAGTCCCATTTTTAATTTAGCCGAGGAATGTTTTATGGAATTTTTGGACTCTGAATTCACTTTGTAAATATCAATTTCTCTTCTTGGATTAACGTATACCCTGAGTACTGGAAAATAGCATGGATTTTAAAGTCTGATTTGGGAGTAAATTCCATTTCTACTTTGGAAAAGTTATTTTAAGCTTGCTAAACCTTAATTTTCTTGTATGTAGTATGAAGATGATAATACCTTATTCATAGAATACTTTTAAAGAGTAACTGAGATAAAAAACTTAGCACCACGCCCATCACATAAATGTTCCATTATTGACAGTCTAAAGGAAAGATATGAAAGATATGGGTTACTACAGCAATGTGTGTATTATTACAGTTTGCGACTTCTGGGTTAGTTTGGGAAGAGATTCCTTTAATATGCCATTGTTTCCTTGGATTTCATTTATGTTTAGGCAGAGGAAAGAATTGATTATCTTTCTTTTTGAACACTAAACAAGAAAGTTTAGTTCTTCAGAATGGGTATATCTGATCTTTCTATTTTGTATTTCATTGACCACAGTAAAAAGTAAGTGACTGCTTTAATGTTATATAATCAGCAGATACTTGGCTAACTTGAATCAATAAGTTATCTTTTTATCTAATAGATTTGTTAAGGTTGAAACATCAGTAATTTACGTATTTTAAATTTTATATATGCATTCTAGGTTGCTGGAGTTCTGGATGATTGCTTGTGTGATATTGACAGCATCGATAACTTTAATAACTACAAAATCTTCCCCAAAATAAAAAAATTGCAAGAGCGGGACTATTTCCGTTATTACAAGGTAGGTTATAATTTTTTTATTCTGTTGATACTAAAGATTTCTATGTAGCTGTCTGCAGATGTGACTTTTATCACCCTTTTGAAAACCCGTTTCAACTCCTTTCAGCACAGTATGTATAGCTTTTATCATTTGAATGTATTAAGCATTGTAATGAAAACTGCCAGTCTTTTTAACACTAAGAATCTGAACTCCCTTCCTATGTTAGAATTCCTCATCTTTCAGTTTGGGTTTTGAGACAGACTCCTCCCTCTATGGAAGCTGAAATGCCAGGGACTTATTTTGTCAGCCTTGTATAGTAGGTTCTGCCATCTGGGCACACCAAACCAGGCTTTGAGTTGTGCTGATGGCAGTGTGCTAGCATCATTAACAGTACAAAGTACCACAGCAGCAGACTTTTGTTAAGTAGCTCTCTGCGAGAGCTGGCAAACCAGACTGAGTCGACAAATAGAGCACCACTTATAGTAATATTGCAGAATTGGTTATTTAATCTAATAATAGTCTACTCTAGACCTTTACAAAATAACCACTGATAGTTTAAAGGTAGCAATCGTCTTTAAATATGACAATAAAGCAGTATTCAAAATAACAATATTTTAAATTTTAACAGCATTTTAAAAGTTGCTTTGTGTTCTTGCTCTCAGGATTCAATTGGTTTATAAGTTCTTAGATTTTAATTTTTACTTTATTCTAAAAATTGAACATGATTTTCTTTTATCCTGATTCTGCACAGGCTATCTTAGTTCTTTAAATATTTTTGAGGATAAAAAAATATGGTATCTTAGCAGTTTTAAGTTGTGCAGAAAGATAACAAATTAGAGAATTAAAGATTTGGGAACCCATCCCCTTTTCCCATCAGCACTGAGAATATTCAGAAAACGTGACTATTTCTTCTCTATACAGAATCCTTTAGGAATGTATATTGCATGAATTTATTTCAAAGAGTGATCTATACCTAAACAAACTACTGAGTATAAATTATTTTATGCATTTTATATACAAATAAGACAAATGCTTCTTTAAATTCCCACCACTAAATCTGTAAATCTGTATGCATTTGTAGCTGCTTTCTCCTGCTTCCTTTCTACTATTACAGGGTGTCCCAAAAGTCTCCATAAGAAGGAAAATTTTATAAAATTTTGTAATGAATATTTTGTAAGTAAAGGTATATTTAGCTACAATTTCCCATTTTCCCTATGTATGGCAACTTTTGGGACATCTCCATTCAATATTTTCATGGCTTCCACTCTTTCACTCCTTTATTTTGGGATTATATCTTCTATTTCTGTATCTACAAGGCCTAGTCAATAGAAGTACTCAGATATTTGCATGAATATCTCATTTAATCTTCACACCAAAATTTTGTCATCAGGATTATCCACATTTTTCAGGTGAAGAAATAATGATTTAGGTATCCTAGGTAAGGCATTTTATTTTTATTTTTTTTAAGAGATGGGATCTCGCTCTGTTGCCCAGGCTGGAGTACAGTGGTTCAGTCATAGCTCACTGCAGGCTTAAACTCCTGGGCTTAAGTGATCTTCCTGCCTCAGCCTCCTGAGTAATTGGGACTACAGGTGTGCACCACCATGCCCATCCAGATAGGGAACTTCTGTTGACTAACAAACAAAACAGAAATTTTATTAAGAAAAGATATGGAGTAGCTCTCACAAAATTGAAAGCTAAGCTGAGGAAGCATACTTCAGAAAAGAAGAAACTAGAGCTGGAACTAATGGCCTTTTTTTTTTTTTTTTTTAAGGCACCACCAAAATTTTGGATCCAATTAACCATTTCACCATATTTTTGCAACAGTTTATACAAGAGTCGAATTTCTGGGGGAGAGGGTCTTATTGGTCTAGGTAGGGTCATGTGATCCCTTGACAAAAGAGGAAATGACACCTTGATTGACAGTCTCATTTGCATGAATAAAAGTGGAGTCCTTGTTACTCAAAAGGAAATTAGGGGACTGTTACAGAAGAGGGAAAAACGGAAGCTCGATAGACAAAAATAACAATGTGGCCCTTGGCTACTCAACATAGAATCTTATTCTTCCTCTTAATACATGCAGTTTTACAATGTTCTAACCAACACAGTGAAATTATTCTGTATGTACCCAAAACAGACTCATCTCTTTCCCCTGAGGAGGATAATGCCATGATCTAGTTAATGCATTTAGCTCCAAGTCTAGGATATTTGGGTGATGTGTCCTCTTCTTTTAGTTCTGTCAACCTATAAAATAAATAAAAAGGAAATTTGATCACTCCCAATACACATAGAATAGTGGCAAAAAAGGAAAGCTAAGAGAAGAAGTTAATTTTAAACACACATACGTACTTATGATTCAGGAAGCAAGGAAATATAGATAGAAGCAGTAGTCTGCTTTTATGCAGCTGGACAGTTGGCTGCTGTAGCTGGTGTTTATAACTTCTCTTTTGTACTATCCATTCTATTCCTTTGTTCACCTAGTATTTATTGAATAGATTACTTTGTGCCAGGTACTAGTCTAGGTACTGTGGATATAGTAGTGAATATGATGAAGACAGCTTTTATTTTGATTAGGGAAACAAATACTGAACAACAAAGGTAAATTCTACAGGGAAAAAATCAAAGTGGGAGATAGAGATTAATGGGGATTTGAGGTGGGAGAAGTAGGTACCCCTATTTTAAAGAAGATAGGAAAGAAAGGTATTTATGCTAATGTGACATTTGAGCAAACATCTACCTAATGTGAAAGAGTAGCCATTACAAGATTTGGGAAAAGAACATTCCAGGGAAGGGAGTAGAACAGCAGGTATGAAGGTCTCATGCAGGGAATAAGCTTAGTGTGTTTGAGAGTAGGCAGAAAGCTGGTGTAGCTGGAAGAAAGTGAATGAGAGGGAGAGTTGGAGAGATAGCTAGGGGCCAGATTTTCAAAAATAGGGCCTTACTGACCATATAAAGATGTTAGATTTTATTCTAAGCACGATACGAAACTATTTTTTATTTTCTACGTAATTTATTGTGATGTTAATAACATCAAGTAAAACATTCATTTTCATCACTTGCTTCTGTTCGTCTGTTTTCTTGAACAGTCTTCATTCCTTCTTCCAAAATGTTGCATGCCACACTTGAGGCAAGAAGTAGTACTTTTAAAAACCACAGCTGAAGGACATTCATCTGCAACTACCTATATGCTCAATACATGTGGTGGTGGTCCTAGTTTTGCACTGCCATCTTCTATAAGTTTTTGGAAAACATTCATCGCAATGACCTTTATACATCTTCAAAACTCACAGGCTTTGTTGCACCTCTAAGAGCCCAGCTACGGGTGCGTGCACAGGCTCAGCTGCTGTCCCACCGGCATAACTGACCGTGTTTTGTGAACCCTCTCCCAGCAGCAGCGTTGGGGGCTGCAGGGGACAGTGTGGAAAAAAGCACGATAAGAACTATTAAAGGGATTTTTGTGCAAAATAGACTGTAAGTGTATGAGACAGGAAATAGAGAAACCATTTAGAAGGCTATTGCAGCAGTTCAGATAAAGATGATACTGATTTGGAATAGAGTGCTAGAGTTAGAAGAGGTGAAAAATGATTAAATTGTGATTGTATACAAAAGATAACACCAACAAGCTTTTCTGATGGATGGAGTGTAAAGTGTGAGAGTAGAAGTGAAATCAAGGATGATATCTAACTTTTGAACATATTAAAAAAATATATGTCATGACCAAGTAGATTTTATTTCAGGAATACAAGGATAATTCTTTTAGATCTTCAACAAAATTCAACATACACTCCTGATTTTCAAACAAATTAAATAAATAAGAATGATGTATACTTTCCTAACATGATGATTTCAATCTTAACATCACCATAGCCAGCATCTTACATACGGGGAAACATTAAAGGAATTCTCACTTAGGTTAGGAACCAAGACAAGGATACCCACTGTCTCCATTACTGTTGAATATGTTAGCCAGTGCAGTCAAATAAGGAAAACTAGTAGAGGCATAAAAATTTAAAAAGAATAAGTAAAACTGTTTTTGTTTATAAAAGAGTATACCTAAAAAAACTCAAAAGAATCAATAATAAAATATGCACTAAGCAGGCTATAAACTTAATATACAAAAAAATCAATATTTTCATTAATGCAAATAATAACCAGCTAGAAGATATAATGGAAAAGAAAAGCCGATTTACTTTAGCAATGAAAAAGATATAATATATAGGAATAAATGTATCAAGAAATATGTAAAACCTGAAGGAGGAAAGCTTCAAAATACTCCTGAAAGCTACAAAAGTAGACTTGAGCAAATGGAAAGATATCATTTGTAGCATAAAGATGTTAATTCTCCCCAAGTTAATACATTATTTGATGTGATCCTAATAAAAATACCAACATGTTTTCATCTTTTTCCTGAAGCTAGATGAGCTATCACGGGTTAGGTTCTCTGGGAAGCAGATTCTGAGATAGTGATTAGTGTGCAGGAGCTTAATTAGAGACTACACTTGGGACCAACAATTTGGGGAAGGAAAAAGAAAAGAGGAAATCAGGATTGGGCAGAGGGAGAAGTTAAGCTGTGATGCAGCCTCAGTGGAAACCTCAGGTGACCCTGTAGGGAATTCTTAAGATGGAATAACCCTTCAGAGTTAGTTAGTTCCCATTTGGAATAGAGTTCTAGGCTTTTATATCCCTACATCAATTAGTCATTGGATGAAAGCTACCATAGGAAGCGGGAGGTGCAATCTCAGGTAAGGTGGCTTGCTTCAGCTGAGGTAGTCTGCTTGCAACATTTCCAAAGCTGGGGTAATTACAAGCCCTTCATTCCCAAAGGGTGATCTGAGCAGCGTGTTACAGTGTACCACAGCCCACTGCTTAATAGCATGTATTAGTTATTGATTGTTGCATAACAAATTAGCTTAAAATTTAGCAGCTTAAAACAGCAAACTGAGAAGGTACCATTTGATGAAGACCTAAAGCAGGTGAGAAAGCAAGCTATGTGAATATCTGGAGAAAGAGCATTCTAGGCAGAAGGAACAGCAAGAACAAAAGCCCTGAGACTGTAGTGTGCTCATGTATTTGAGGAACGACAAAGAGGTCAATGAACAAAGGGAGGAGGGCAGGGGGACCAGATCATATAAGGCATGATCAGCCATCGTAAGATGAGTGGGAGGATTTTGAACATTTTTAAAAGGGTCACTCTGGTGGTTATGTTGAAAATAAATTGTATGAGGCTGGGCACGGTGGCTCATACCTGTAGTCTAGAACTCTGGGAGGCCGAGGTGGGAGGATCACTTGAGGTAAGGAGTTCTAGACCAGCCTAAGCAAGAGCGAGACCCTGTCTCTGCTAAAAATAGAAAAAAAATTAGCCAGTCAAGTAAAAATAGAAAAAAAAATTATCCGGATGTGGTAGCTTGCACCTGTAGTCCCAGCTACTTGGGAGGCTGAGGCAGGAGGATTGCTCGAACCCAGGAGTTTGAGGTTGCTGTGAGCTAGGCTGACGCCATGGCACTCACTCTAGCCTGGGCAACAAAGTGAGACTCTGTCTCAAAAAAAAAAAAAAAAAAAAAAGAAAAGACACTGTATGGGTGTAAGGGCTGGGTATGGAAACCATTAAAAGACAATGGCAATAATCTAGGAGAGAGAATCTGGTGGTTTGGACCACAGTGGTAACAATGGAAGTGGTGAAGTGTTAAATTCTGAGTATTTTCTTTTTTTAAGAAAAATTGTATATGTTTATTGGATGTTTTGATCTATGTTTACATTGTAGAAAGATTCACTCAAGTGAATTAACATATCCACCACCTCACCAACTTTGTCATTTTTTGTGGTGATAACATTAAAAATCTTTTAGCAATTTTGAAATATACATTTTTATTAACTGTGGTCACCATGCTGTGAAATAGATCACCAAAACTTATTCCTTCAGTCTAACTGTGACATTGTATCCTTTGATCAACATCTTCTCTTTTCCCACCCCAGCCTTTGATAACCACTTTTCTGCCGTTTCTGTGAGATAGACTTTTTATATTCCACATATAAATGAAACCATACAGTATTTTTTTCTGTACCTAGCTGATTCCATTTAGCATAATGTTCTTCAGTTCCATCCATGTTGCAAATGACAGAATTTCTTTTGTAAGGCTATATAGTATTCCATTGTGTGTATATATCACATTTTCTTTATCTTTTCATCTGCTGCTGGACACTTAGGTTGCTTCCGTGTCTTGGCTATTGTGAGTGGTGCTGAAATGAACATGGGAACACCGATATTTCTTCAACATACTGATTTCAATTCCTTTGAATACCCAGAAATGGGATTGCTGGATCATATGCAATTCTACTTTTAGCTTTTTGAGGAACCTTCATACTTTTTCAAAATTGGCTATATTAATTTACATTCTCACCAACAGTTTACAAGGGGTTCCCTTTCTCCACAGCCTAGCCAACGCTTTTTTCTCATCCATCTTTTTGATAATAGCCATTTATTTAAACAGGTGTGAGGTGGTAATTCATTGTGGTTTTAATTTGCATTTCGCTGATGTTTAGAGATACTGACCAGTTTTTCATATACCTGTTGGCCTTTCTTCTTTTGAGAAATGTCTGTTCACATCCTTTGCCTGTTTTAAAATCAGGTTATTTGTTTTATTCCTTTTGAGTTGAGTTTCTTATATATTTTGGATATTAGCCCCTTATCAGATGTAAGGTTTGCAAATATTTTTTCCCAGTCCATGGATTGTCTCTTTACTCTTTTGATTATTTCCTTTACTGTGCAAAAGCTTTTGGGTTTGACGCAATCCCATGTGTCTATTTTTGCTATTGTTGCCTGTGCTTTTGGAGTCCTATCCAAGAAATCATTGCCAAAACCAATGTTATGTAGCTTTTCCTCTATGTTTTCTTCTAGTAGCTTTATAATTTCAGGCCTTACGTTTAAGTCTTTAATCCATTTTGAGTTGATTTTGTATATGGTCCTTTCCCCATTATGTGTTCTTGGCACTTTTGTCAAAAATCAATTGACCTTAAATACTTGGGTTTACGTCTGGGCTCCCTATCCTGTTCCATTGGCTGGTGTTTGTTTTTATGCCAGTACTATGCTGTTTTGATTACAATAGCTTTGTAATATATTTTGAAATCAGGGAGTGTGATACCTCCAGTTTTGTTCTTTTTGCTCAAGATTGCTTTAGTCATTCAGGGTCTTTTCTGGTTCCACAGGAATTTTAGGATTTTTTAGAATTTCTGTAAAAAATGACATTGTAATTTTGATAGAAATTGCATTGATTGCTTTGGGTAGTATGGACATTTTAATAATATTCTTCCAATCCCTGAACATGGGATATCTTGACATTTATTTGTGTGTTCTTCAATTTCTTTCAGCAATGTTTAGTCTACATATCTTTCACCTCCTTGGTTACGTTTATTCCTAAGTTATTTTTTCGAACACTATTGTAAATGTAATTTTTCTTAATTTCTTTTTCAGATAGTTCTTTGTTAGTATATAAAAATACTACTGATTTTTGTATATTGATTTTGTAACCTGCAACTTTGTTTGTTAGTTCTAATAATTTTTTGATGGAGTCTTTAGGTTTTCTATATATAATGTAAGATCATGTCAACAGTAGAGACACTTTCACTTGTTCCTTTCCTATATGGATGCTTTTTCTTTTTCTTGCTTAATTACTCTGACTAGGACTTCAGTACTGTGTTGAATAGAAGTGACGAGAATGGCATCCTGGTCTGTCTTATCTTAAAGGAAAAGCTTTTGGTGTTGAATAGAAGTGGCAAAAGTGACATCCTTGTCTTTCTGATCTTAGAGGAAAAGCTTTTAACTTTACGCCTCTGAGTTTGATGTTAGCTGTGGGTCTGTCATGTATGACCTTTATTGTGTTGAGTTACGTTCCTTTTATACCTATTTTGGGGGAGTGTTTTAAAAATCATGAGTGGATGTTGAATTTTGTCAAATGCTTTTGCTATATCTATTGAGATGATTATGGCTTTTGTCCTTCATTTTATTAATATGGTGTGTCATATTTATTGATTTACATATGTTGAACCATACTTGCATTCCTCTGGTAAATCTCATTTGATCATGGTGAATGATTTTTTTAAATATGCTGTTAAATTTGGTTTGTGAGTATTTTGTTTGTTGAGGATTTGTATGTCTGTTCATCAGGGATATTGGCCCGTAGTTTGTTTTTTTTTTTTTTTTTTGGGAGTGTCCTTCTCTGGCTTTGGTATCAAGATAATGCAGGCCTTGTAAAATGAGTTTGGAAGTATTTCCTCCCTTCAGTTTTTTGGAAGAGTTTGAGAAGGATTGGTATTACTTCTTCTTTACATGTTCGGTAGAATTTTCAGCAGTGAAGCCATCAGGTCCTGGGCTTTTCCTTGATGGGAGACTTTTTTTTTTTTTTTTACTGATTCAGTCTCCTTACTTGTTATTGGTCTATTCAGGCTTTCCATTTCTTCCCGATTCAGGCTTGTTAGGTTGCATGTTTCTAGGAATTCATTTTTTTCTCTAAGTTATCCAATTTGTTGGTGCATACTTGTTCTTAGTGGTTTCTTATGATCCTTTGTATTTGTTTGGTATCAGTTATAGTGTCTCCTCTTTTATTTCTGATTCTGTTTGAATCTTCTTTTTTTCTTTGTTAATGTCGCTTAAGATTTGTTGATTTTGTTTTTCTTTTTAAAAAAAATTTTAGTTTCAGTGATCTTTTCTATTTTTCTGTCTTTGTTTATTTCTGCTTTAATCTTTATTTCCTTCCTTCTGCCTTTTTCTAGTTCATTGAGGTTTACAATTAGGTTGATTGAGAGCTTTCTTTTATGATGTAGGTGTTTATTGCTATAAGCTTCTCTTTCAGTACTGCTTTTGCTGCATCCCATAAGTTTTGGTATGTTGTGTTTCCATTTTCATTAGTCTGGAGATATTTTTAAATTTCTCTTTTAATTTCTTCTTTGACCCCCTTGGTTGAGGAACATGGTGTTTACTTTCCACATACTTGTGAGGTTTCCAAGATTTTGTTGATTGTTACTGATTTCTAGTTTGATGCTATTGTGGTCAGAAAAGATACTTGATATGATTTCAGTGTTTTTAAATTTGTTAAGACTTGTGGTCTAACATATGATTTGTCTTGCAGAATGTTCCTTGTGTACTTGAGAAGAATGTGTTGCTGTTGGATAGGATGTTCTATAAATATCTGTTAGGTCCATTTGGTCTAAAGTGTAATTCAAGTCCAATGTTTCCTCATTGGTTTTGCTGTCTAGATGATCTAATGTTGAAAGTGGGGTATTGACATCTCATAGTATTATTGTATTGGGGTCTTATCTCTCCTTTCAGATCTATTCATATTTGCTTTATAAATATTTAGGTGCTGCAAAGTTGGGTACATATATATTTGTAGTTTTTGTAACTTCTAAATGAATTGACCCCTTTATCATTACAAAATCATCTTCTTTGTCTCTTTTTGCATTTTTTGACTAAAAGTCTATTTGGTCTGATGTAAGTACAAGTACCCCTGCTCTTTTTTAGTTTCCATTTACGTGGAATATCTTTCCATCCCTTCCCTTTCAGTCTATGTGTCCTTAGAGGTGAAGCTAGTCTCTTGTAGGTAGCATGTAGTTAGGTCTTGTTTTTTAATCCATTTAGCCGCCTGATGTCTTTTGATTAGAGAATTTAATCCATTTACATTTAAAGTAATTATTGATTGGTAAGGACTCACTCTTGCCATTTTGTTAATTGTTTACTGGTTAATTTGTAATTCTTTTGCTCTTCTCTTCCTCTCTGGCTATCTTCCTTTGTGGTTTGATGATTTTCTATAGTGCTATGCCTTGAATCCTTTCTTTTCCTCTTTTGTGTATTTGCTAAGGGCTTTTGCTTTGTGGTTACTGTGAGATGCACATAAAATATCTTATACTAGTAACAAGACTATTTTAAGCTGATAATGACTTAACTTTGATAATGTGCACAAACTTTATTCTTTCACTCCCCTCCCCCCTGCAATTTGTTTTGATGATATGTTTTGTATCTTTTATAGTTTGTGTCTCTTTACAAATTATTGTAGTTACAGTTGTTTTTAATAATTTTGTCTTTTAAACTTTCATACTAGAGATATAATTGACATTTACTCAACCATTACAATATTAGTAGTGTTCTGAGTTTGACTATATACTTGCTTTTACTAGTAAATTTTATATTTTCATGTTGCTGGTTAGCAACCTTTTCCTTAAGCTTGAATAATTCATTTTAGTATTTCTTGTAAGACAAGTCTAGTGATAAATTTCCTTAGCTTTTGTTTGTCTGAGAGTTTTTATTTCCCTTTCATTTTTGAAGGACAGGATGGCAGGCATACAGTATTGTTTGAAAGTTTTTTTCTTTCAGATTTTTGAATATATCATCCCATTCCCTTCTGGCTGCAGGATTGAAAAATCTACCTATAATCTAATGGAGGCCCCTTGTATTATGTAACAGGTCACTTTTCTCTTGCAGCTTTTAATATTTTTGTTGTTAACTTTTGAAAATCTGAATATAATGACTCTTTTTTTTTATTTTTTGAGACAGAGTCTCACTCTACTGCCCTGAGTAGAGTACCATGGCATCAGCCTTGCTCACAGCAACCTCACACTCCTGGGCTCAAGCAATCCTTCTGCCTCAGCTCCTGAGTAGCTGGGATAACAGGCATGTGCCACCATGCCTGGTTAATTTTTTCTATATATTTCCAGTTGTCCAGCTAATTTCTTTCTATTTTTGGTAGAGACAAGTCTCGCCCTTGCTCAGGCTGGTCTCGAACTCCTGAGCTCAAGTGATCCACCTGCCTCGGCCTCCCAGAGTGCTAGGATTACAGGCGTGAGCCACCAGGTGTGGCCTTGAGTATAGTGACTTTTGGCATGAGTCTGTTAGAATTCATTCTATTAGGTTTCCCTTGAGTTTCTTGGATCTGGATTTCTATTTCCTTCCCCAAACTTGGCAAGTTTCTGCCATTATTTCTTTGAATATATTTCTTTGTCCCTCTCTTTCGCTCTTCTCCTTCTGGTACTCTGGTAATAAATATGTGTATTGTTCCATTTGATGGCATCCTATATGTTCCTCAGGCTGTCTTCACTCTTTTTTTTTTTTTTTTGCTCCTCAAGATGATTTCCAGTGATCTATATTCAAGTTTGCAAATCCTTTCTTCTGCTTGATCTAGCCTGCTCTTGAACCCCTCTAGTGAATTTTTGAGTTCAGTTATTGTTTCTTCAGTTCGATGATTTCCATTTGGTACTTTTTAATATTTTCTATCTCTTTGTTGAAGTTCTCAGTTTGTTCAGGCATTGCCCTCTTTACCTCAGTGAACATCTCTTTGTGACTGTCCATTTGAATACCCTGTCAGGTAAATCACGTATCCCCATTTCATTGGGTTGACTTCTAGAGATTTATCTTTTTCTTTTCTTTGGGGAACTTGTTTTGTCATTTTCCTCAACTTTCTGTTTCTGCACATTAGATAAAAGAACCGTCTTCTGTAGTCTTGTCAGACTAGTCTTATGTCAGAGATGTTTCTCTCCAATCAGCTTGGTCAGGATTCTAGGTGCCTTTAAACTCTTTGTGCTTGTCTAACTTGCTGTCTTTGTTCTTACTGGCCCCTAAGAAATTAGAGTGTCAAGTCATACTATTGCCTTGAGAGAGGTAGGATAGAAGCCAGTCCCTTGGGATGCAACTAGAGAAATTGAAGTGATACATGCGTATTCTAGTTTCTTCTTTCCTTATAGAGAAGCTGAGAGCAAGAGTTTCTCCCCCATTCGTTCTGCCCTACACCAAGGAGAGGTCTGAGGCAGATACCTGTACTATGGATTTGACTTCTGACTTTTAACCTGGGGGAGTTAGCTGCTGAACATCTGTAAATTTAAAAGTCACCTTTTTATTCTCTGTGCTCTAGGAGACTCAGGAGTGCAGAGCTCCATCAATTCCCAGAGGTAGTTGATTTAGAAACCAGTCCCTTGGGTGAAGGCTGTACAAGTTGGGGTGCTTGATGTGTTCAGAAACAATTTCCAGGAAGAGTCTGCAGATCTGTACTTATTTCTGGAGCTGCATGGAAGAAGGCATGGGGAATACCCACTGTCCTATTCAGGCAAGCAGAAGTCTTATACATTTCTAGCAGGGGAAGACTTCTGGTCTGGAGTTATCATGAAGCAAGCCAGGAGGAAGGCACAGAGAGTGCCCACTTTCCCTTTTAGGCATGGAGAGGTCCCCCACTTCCTTCCAGTGAGAGATTGCAGGAATTTATCTCTAGAGCAAACTAAGGAAGAAGGCATGGGGAGAGTAGTCCCTTCTGTTCTTGCTAGCAGAGGACCCTGGCCTTTTTCCAGGGAGAGACTCAGGGCTGGGATTACTGCTGGAACGAGCTGGAGAAGGAGGTGCAAGGAGTGCCCATTCTCTTATTCAAGCAAGAAGTCTCAGATGCTCCTTGCTGGGGGAGTCTTCTGGTCTAGAGTTACATTGAAGCCAGGGAAGAAGTCACAGGGAGTGCCCCCCACCCTTTCCATTCCTGAAGAGTTCTCCCTGTCTTCTTCGAATGATAGATGCAGAAATTTATCTCAGGAGCTAGCCAGGGAAGAAAGCGTGGGAATGCCATCCCTCCTGTTCTTCCTGGCAGAGGCCTCCAGTGTCTTTCCATGGAGAGAGTGCATGGCTGGAATTATCACTAGAGCAAGCCAGGGGAAGAGGCATATGGTATGCTATCCCTCCCATTTAGGCTGGAGTAGGTTTATTCTTGCTTCATAGGCTCCCAGATAATGGCTTGTTAGAGACAGGGAGCTGTAACAAGCCTGTGGCTAAACCGTTTCCAGGGGGAAGGTGGAAGCTGGGCTAATCCCAGAGGCCACAGCTACTGGGAGTGCTTGCGTGGTTCAGAATCTCCTTTGTTCTTATTCTTAAGGGAAATTCTCTGACTGTGATGCCCTGTCCCTGCCCTTCCTCAAGCACAGTGATTTAACCTCTTACACTTTACTGGATTAAACTTAAGCCCATTATCGGAAGCGAGGCCCCACAAGATTGGAAGAATGGGCTCCACTTGTACTTGCCATCAAAGTGGTACTAACTGATCAACACCAGGGTGATCACATAGCAGTAATACTCTCCAGGACTTAGGGGGATGGGGGGATAAACCTGCAACTAAAGGACACGGGGAGCATTGAAGGGGGAAGGGCATGCCTTTAACCCTCACTTGGGTGAGGCAAAGACATAAAGTGTAACCGTAATGTTTGTACCCTCATGATACCCTGAAATCAAAAACAAAAAAAACAAAAAAAACCACAATGAGATACCACCTTACTCCTGTCAGAATGGCTATTACTAATAAAAAGTCCAAAAACAATAGATGCTGGCATGGATGCAGAAAGAAAGGAACACTTATATACTGTTGGTGGCACTGCAAATTAGTACAACCTCTATGGAAAACAGTATGGGGATTCCTCAAAGAAATAAATGTAGACTTACCATTCAATCCAGCAGTCCCACTGCTGGGTATCTACCCAAAGAAAAATAAGTCATTTTATCAAAAAGACACCTGCACTTGAATGTTTATCGCAGCACAGTTCACAGTTGCAAAGATGTGGAATCAACCTAAGTGCCCATCAATTCATTAGTGGATTAAGGAAATGTGGTATATATTTACCATGGAGTACTACTGAGCCATAAAAAGGAATGAAACAGTGTCTTTTGCAGTAACTTGGATGGAACTGGAGACCATTATCCTAAGCAGAGTATCTCAGGAATGGAAAAACAAACACCACATGTACTCTCTAATAATTGGAAGCTAAACGATGGGCACACATGGCACAAAGAGATGTAAAGGTCATTGGAAACCAAGAAGGGGAGCGGGTAGGAGGGGGTGAGAGGTAAACACTTACCTATCGAGTACTACGAACACTATTGTGGTAAAGGGCACACTGAAAGCCCTGACTTAAGCATTATAAAAGGTATCCATGTAACAAAAACATTTGTATCCCCTTAATATTTTGAAATAAAAAATAGTTAAAAAAAAAAAAAAAGCCAAGCTCTCCTGCAGGGACCGTAAAACTTCAGCACCATATGTGTGGTATAATCCCCTCATCCCCTTGGGAAGAAGCTGGGAGTTGGCATTTCCTTCCTGATAATAACGCCATCATAAGGCCCTGTACTTAGGATGGGATTGGTGTGAATGTATCTCCACTTTTTTTTTTTTTTTTTAAGAGACAAGGTCTCACCGTCATCCAGGCTGGAGTACTGTGGTATGATCATAGATCACTGCAGACGCAAACTCTTGAGCTTGAACAATCCTCCTGCTCCTCAGTCTCCCCAGTAGCTAGGACTACAGACACACACCACGCCTCGCTAATTTAAAAAAATTTTTTTTTTGTAGACACAGGGTCTCGCGATGTTGTCCCCAGGCTGGTTTCAAACTCCTGGCCACAAGCAATCCTCCCACCTTGGCCTCCCAAAGTGCTGGGATTACAGATCTGAGCCACTGCACCCAGCCTTTCTCCTCTTTTTCTACCAGTTTTGATGTGAATATTTTCTCAGACATTGTGCAGGAGTCTTTCAATTGGATTCTGCCTTTCTCTTGGAGAGAACTGATCCGTGTGTAGGTGTTTACTCGGTGTGGCTGTGGGAGGAGGGATAGTTATGAGCCTATTCTGCCATGTTGCTGACATCACTCTACATTCTGAGTATTTTCTGAAGATAGAACTAACCAGATTTTCAGAGGTGTTGTATGTGGGGTGAGAAAAAGAGGTGTCAAGGATAATGCCAAGATTTTGTCACTAGGAACTAGAATAATGGAGTTGCTGTTTGCTAAGATGGTGAGAATTACTGGAAGGAGGAGCACAGCTTTGGAAATATTAAATTTGAGGTGCCTTTAAATGCCCCATGGAAATATCTAGGAGACAGTTGGATATATAGGTCACATGCTTAAGGGAGATATCCAGGCTGAGAATTTGTAGTCCCCAAATGTGCCATGCTGTTTTAAGCTTCTTTGTCTTTGAATATCCTGCCCCCTCTGTCTAGAAATCTTTCTCTAAAACACTTCTAGTCATACACATTTTACATATTACCAAAGTCAGAGCTAATACCCTTTCTGTGTTGCCAATCTCTCTACTTATTTTCGCCTCTTCCTCTATAATGTAGATGTTGTTTACTTCACATAACACACATTTATTGAGGTGTCTGCTGTGTATCTTGGGCACTGTTCTAGGCACTGGGGATAAAAAGGCAAAATTCTAATCTTTGCAACAGAGGTTGCAGACAATAAATATGTAAATAATATTCATGTAGTGATAAGTACCATAAAAGAATATAAAACAGTATGTTGGGGTAGAGACTGCATACTGAGCACTACTTTAGAGAGCCTGGTCAGAAAGCTCTCTCTGTGGAGGTGATATATGAGAGACCTGAATGAGGTGAAGGAGTGAGCCATCAGAAGATCTGTCGGAGCAACAGTATAAGCAAAGAGAACAGCCAGTGTAACGGCCTTCACACATGGGAAGCGTGGTGTGTTCCCAGCAGAAAGGCCAGTGTGGCTGGAGGAGTGTGATAGAAGAGGTCAGAGAGGTGGGCAAGAGGCCAGGTTGTGAAGGGCCTTGTGGAATTTGGATTTACTCTAATGATAATGGGAAGCCACAGGAAGGTTTTGAGCAGGGATTGATATGATCTGATTTGTTTTAAAGAGATAACTGTGGTTGCTGTGTGGAATAGACAGTAGAGACAGTTGCAGTAGTTCAGGCAAGAGATAAATGGTAACAGTGGAGGGTGGTGAGAAGTGGACAATGAATTGTTTGAAGAGGAATAAGGAAAAGGAAGAAACAGAATAAAACCCAGATTTTTGGCATGGGCAGTCCATCTGCAAGTCCTGTTGAACTGCTGTCTTCCCATAATGTTTAGAATATGAAATTCCATTTTACCTTGGTTAAAATGTCCCACATGATCTGTCCCTTGCCTACTTATACCCTCATTTCTTGCCACCCTCCTGTTTCTGTACTGAAACATCAGCCAGACTGGTGTTTTTCAGTTCCCAGAACTGTCCAAGCTCTTTATTGCTTTATCTAAATGCACACTTCCTCCAGCTTTCATCCATCCTAAAATATTACCTCTTCAGAGGCCTCCATCCACCAACCTAACTATTACAAAACTGGATTTTTCTTTGTAGTACTTACCACACTTGTAAGTAAATAAGCATACAAATATTTAATTTCTACTTCCTCCAATAGATTGTAAATTCTGGGAGGCAGGGAGGGAGCTCTTTTTCTGCCTCTTTATTCTCCTAGAGTCTAGCACAGTGCCTGATGCCTAGTGGATGCTCATTATATATTTGTTATGTGAATGGATACATGAGAGAACACGGATTGATAAGGTAATATTAAGGGGTTGGAAGACATTAAAATAGTTCTAAAATGCTTTCCAGTATTCTTCAGATGAGCAGTGAGCTTAAACTTTCTTTTTTCAAGTGTCAGGGGACTAATAGCCATTTATTTTAAAAATTAATATTACATTTGGGTGTCTAAAAAGCTGCAGTCATTTTAAATTCTGAACTGTATAGGTGCCACAAGGATAGAAAGCTTTTCCTTCTTATTTACCACCATGTCGCTGGTGCTCTGTACAGTGACACTTTGAAAGCATTCTGTAACTATAATACATGTTTACTAACATTAATTTATTCTTTCTCTCAAGGTTAATCTGAAGCGACCATGCCCTTTCTGGGCAGAAGATGGCCACTGTTCAATAAAAGACTGTCATGTGGAGCCCTGTCCAGAGGTATAAATAAATAAAAATAAAAGGGAAAAGCTTGCTTTCTCTTGTACTTTCAGATAAGCGTAACCTCTTTTATTTTAGGTTAATGTCAATGGATTTGGACTTGTCAACAAATTCATATGCTCTCAGCCCTCTCCTTTATAAAAACCAGATTCTTGAAGACTCTATACTTGTCACCAAATGGGTTTGAAGACACTTGTATCCAGTAATATTGGTGATTGGATGTGGAAAGATAGTCTGATTCTAAAATGAAAGAAAAATCAGAGGCCCAGATCTACACTGGACTTTTATTTCATGCTTTATTGAATCTGCATCTTGTTTCACAGACAAAAAAAAAAAAAAAAAAAAGCTACTGGATCTTAACTTCAAATTCAGAGTGGGAATTAGAGTGAGTAAAATGGGCAAATGTCAGGCTTGGAATTAGATTTTCATTTGGGCTGGTTACATTTTAAAATTTTTTTTTTTTTTTTTTTTTTTTTTGAGACACATTGTAAATAAGTTGCCCGGAGTATAGTGGGGGGGTTGCAGCCAAGCTAACACAAACCACAAACCCCAGGGCTCAATTTAACCACCTGCCACACACACCCCAGTAACG
>CAUYSK010097738.1:0-22754 GCA_963575035.1 Avahi laniger | reverse complement strand
TGAGTGTTTTTTTCCGCCTAGTCTTTGGACTCTGATTTAGTTGGGTGTAACATGAATGATCCAATTCATATAATCACTTTCACAAATTTAAAACTAAATTAAAAATAAAACCAACATCACACCTGCAATCCTAGCACCCTGGAAGGCTGAAACAGGAGGATTGCTTGAGCTCAGGAGTTCAAGACCAGCCTCAACAAGAGCAAGACCCCATCTCTACTATAAATAGAAAGAAATTAGCCAAACAACTAAAAATAGAAAAAATTAGCCGGGCATGGTGGCACATGCCTGTAGTCCCAGCTATTTGGGAGAATGAGGCAGAAAATCACTTGAGCCCAGAAGTTTGAGGTTGCTGTGAGCTAGGCCGATGCCATGGAACTCCAGCCTGGGCAACAGAGTGAGACTCTGTCTCAAAAAACTAAAAAAAATAATAATAAATAAATAAATAAATAAATAAATAAATAAAACATGTTCTCGTTGTAGGCGAAGATATGCTACGGGGTCAACTTTCATAAAAATCCTGGCCACTGAATAAGGCTAACTTTTGAGCAATAATATACACTGGAAGAAGCTGACTTGTTAGAAATGCTCACAAGTAAAAGATTGGCAGTAAAGCTTGGCTACAGTAGAAACAAACTCTTACACATACTTGCTCATTTAAGAGGAGGTGCTAAATCATATGGAATGAATATTATTTTTTCTCTATCCCTTGCAGACTGCATTTGAAATGCACAGCAAAAATATTTTCAAGAAGATAATTGATTTACTACTTGAGAATTTCCATATTAACATGCATCTTAGAAATTTAATCACTGCTAACATTGGCTTTTATCTACCTATAATGATTTAATAAGGACTCTTAAATTGATGTGGATATTATTCCAAAACCTAGGAATAATTTTAAATCAGGATATCCTAGGTATACACAATAAAAGACCTCTCTTTTTTTGTTGTTTTTTACAAGTTTATGATTGTAAAATCTTAACACATTGCTTTAAGATGATTCATCATGAACTAGACATCTGACATTCCTATACTTTTTTTTTTAATTTTTTGGGATTTTTCAATGCATAAAAGATTCAAGAAAAGATTGTCTGAAAAAAATAAATTTGTTTTCAATCAGGAAAGGAGTAGAGAAACTCTTCTTGAAAAACATTAAATTACTCAGAATGATATAAGTTGATTCTTTTACAATGGCAACATGTGCTTCATTTTATTTTTCTCATATTAACTGTGGAAATTTGTTTTTAAAATGCATGGCATATACATGTTTATATTTAAATATAAATATATGTATTTCATACAGAATATAAATGTAAAATAATTCAGACAAGTCTTTCAAAATAGAAGTCTTTTAAATATGTCATTTACTACTGTATTTCTAAAATAAAAAACATATTTTACCTATATCTGCAACAACAGATGTAAGTATTAATGAAGATCCTCCCAGTCACATTCCAGCTAATGCATTTAGGAATTTATCTAAGAAAAAGCATGCATCAGTAAAAGGGGAAAGTATTTGATTTTTCAATCATTTTGTTTAAATCTCTCTCATCTAGCTTTTAGCTCTTGAATCAGCATATGAATATAATGAACAGATTTAAATGTTCAAGTGTGTCGAAGGCAATAAGCAATAAATATATTTAAAAGCGAAAAAATATAATCAACTGACTATGGAATTAGCTCTTCACCCTCCCAATTTTCACTTACTCTTTAAATAGAGATAGTCATTTGATGCATCTTTTTCCTGCTGAGAGAATGCGTACTGCAATGTATTGGCAAATACAAAGAATAAACACTGAGAAAGTGATCCTTTTTCCTCTGTAGATATTACAAATTTTTGTAACGATTTTATAAACACATTTATTAAATTCTTAAATTTTCTTGAGCACTTACTAAATGACCACTAGCAGGCTTAGATGCATTTAGAAGCAAGCACACATTTAATTATATCTAAATATCTAAGAGATGAATATTATCACTGTCTACATTTGTATAAAAATTTAAAAAACTGAATCTTGGTGAAACTGAGAAACTTTAATATTGATTAGTTTACTTGATTACAAATTGCCAATAACCCACCATTATAATCATCGATTGAAAATGTGGCACATATTTTTCTCATAATTTTACATAATTTTATTATATATACTTCCTCTTGATATATTTTGTATACTTATACTTTTTAGCAAGTATTTACTAAGTACCTACTGTGTACTAGGCATATTCTAGATGCTCATGATAAAGCAATGAAAAAGGAATACAGAGTTTGCTACTTTGTATGTCTTCTGTCCTCTACACAACTAATCTTCCAGATTAAAATTAAGTACTTCATCCTTTTGATAACTTAACTCAATGACAACTCATAATTCAATTATAGCATCATGTTCTGCTACCTGTTCCTCTTAAATTCTGAGTTACTGCAAACAAGAAATGTAAGTCCATCAATATGTCTCTATTCCAGATCTCCTTGTCCTCAATCTTGCTAGCTCTCTTTCTAGGCCTTGACCAGACAACAAAGATGGATAAGAGCATTATCCATAGCTCCATTCAATGCATATTCTAAATTCAGATTTTCTTTCCATTCAAAGTGTATGACCAGTCAACATTCAAGGTTCTCTCCTTTGGGAAGATTTCTTCTTGCCACAGTATTTCAAAACCTCCTCATGCCTTAAAATCAACACACTCATGAAGCAAACTATGAATTCTTCTTTTTCCACTACGTGGTCATAGGAAATCTTCACGTGGCATAAATATGAGCACCCTCAGAGATTAACTACAGAGATGTAGGTGCAACAGTGGTGATTGACATGGATGTTCTCAGCCACCTGCACATGCAGCTTTTTAATGCTCTCTGGTATTGCTCAGGTCATGTCTAGGATATACCACCTGCATGATCTATGACTTGATGGGTCTGAAATTAACCAGGTTGTGATGGACAGTTTTGCCTACATGGTCACTTGGTATACCATGGCTAGGCTCCCTGTCTTTAAGATCCAGGAGAATGCCAGTAGTCTTTGCAAGTTTTATAATTCTCCGATACATACACGTGACATGACCTAAGAACTCTGTTGGGCTTCGCTATAATTCCTTCATTGATATTCTAACATCGTAGTCATATTGGATCACACTGCCCAAAGTAGAAGAGTCTTTTGTACCATACCCTGAACATACTTTACAACCTATTCTTGCTCTTCACTCCACTCAAAGCTGGCAGTCATTCAGTCTACAGATCATAATGATATTTCTGGTGTGGCATATTCTGCCTTCAGAATCCAGAAGTCCACTAGACACTGATTTTCCTTATGTTTGGAGAAGTAATATTAATAGCATGTCCCTTACTTTAGATGAAACATCACAGCATACTTCAAACCACTGAAGTCTAAACTTAATACTGATCCCCTAAGCCCCTAAATGCCCCTGTGACTCATTTCCCCATCTTTGAAGGGCATGTGTCCACAAAGACCACTAATATACTAGCCATTTCTTTTCCACTTGGCATTATTTGCTTAATGAAATTGATATAGTGGCCCATGTGGACAGGATATCCAGTTGCTCCAGGTCATTTTAGATTACATTATAACAAAAGGAATGAGAGTTATAATAGCCCTAAGGAAAGACTATAAATATATACTGTTGACTTTTCCGTGTGAATGCAAAGTGTTTCCCTATTTTGGGACAGGAAATGATACAAATATATTTACCAGGTCAGTGATTCAGTATCCTGCATGTGTGGCTCTGTTAATCTGCTCTACCGATTATCCATCATCTGGCACAGAAGCTACAACGGGAACTACTATTTGCTTGAGATTACAGGAGTCCACTGTCATCCTCAAGTTCAGCTGATTTTTGCACAGGCCAGGCTGGTGAATTAACTGGAGATGAAATGAGATGAAATTCCACCTACATTAGATAGCTTAGGTTCTTTAGGAATAGAAATTGTTTCCAGGATGTGATATTTTTATATTTACTACCTTACTTGATAGGAGGACAGTTTTCAAAGACTTTCCTCTGGCCTTCCACACAAAGATAGCTCTCACACCACACAGGCCAAATAACAGATGTGGGAATTACGTTAGTATCAAGTATGTTAGTTCCAACTATACATTTAGCAGTCAAAAATGGCCACTGGGTGTGCTGTTAGAATGTTTATACCAACTGTGAGTTAGACCTAGTCCAGACTCAATTTATGACCCAGCCCACACATATTCCCACTCTAACTAGAAGTTCACAATGACATGTTGAGTCTCTGTGTATCAATATGAATTCAGGGCCTTGTGTAACAATTTTCAAAATATTTTGTTAAGTTTGTTTTCTCAATATGTAATTACTCAAGTAAAATGATCATCAGATCCGAAGGACTGAGGAATCATCACTGTGCACAATTGCTATTGGTCCTTCTTCCAGGGGTTCTGACTGTTCCTTCAGTTAATGTATTTTGGGTCTAAAAATTTGTTAAATAATGGAAACTGCACAAGTAATTGTGGCTATCTTTCAAACTGTCTACCTTGATCATCTATTCGTGATTGATCAAGTAGCTGATTTATTAAATAAGTTCTTTCTTTCTTGATTACAGAGTATAAGTAGTATGTCCTTAATGGCTGCTCATCTATCTTGCTATTAGGAAGATTGTGTTCTATTGACAAAATCCATAACTCTCTGCAACTTTAGGTTCCTATGGCTGCCACTGTATTGAGACTTCTCATAATGATAATTGAGTCTGCCTGATTTCTGATGCTTAAATGACAGTAGATAACCTCATGTTTTTATTTTTTGGTCAGATGATGGCACTTAACCTTTGCTCCCAGAGAGCTAAGTTCTTTCCCAGTATTTATTTTTTAACATAAGAAAGTTCTAAAAAGAGCAATAAATAAACTTCTTAGTGAGGTTGCTCATATCAACATAGACATGCGTTGTTTGATAGTGCTTCACGTTGTGCTTCACAAATATGGCTTTTTTTGTTGTTACAAATTGAAGGTTTGTGGCAATGCTGTGTCGAGCAAGTCTATCGGCACCATTTCCAAGAGCCTATGCTCATTTTTTGTCTCTGTGTCACATTTTGGTAATTCTTGCAATATATCAAGCTTTTTTATTTCTATTATGATATGCGTTATGGTGATCAATGATCTTTGATGTTATTATCATTGTTTTGAGACACCATGAAAAATGCCCACATATGACAATGAACCGAATCAATAAAGGTTGTGTGTATTCTTACTGCTCCACTGGCCAGCCATTCCTGATCTCTCTCCCTCTCCTCTGACCTCCCCATTTCCAGAAACAAAACAATATTGAAATTAGGCCAAGTAATCACAATACAATGGCTTTTAAGTGTTCAAGTAAAAGGAAGATCACATGTTTCTCACCTTAAATCAAACGCTGGAAATGATTAAACTTAGTGAGAAAGGCACGTTGAAAGCTGAACTAGGCTGAAAGCTAGACCTCTTGCACCAGATAGCTAAGTTGTAAAGACGAAAGGAAAGTTCTCGAAAGAAATGAAAAATGCTACTTCAGCAAACATGTGAATGATAAGAAAAATAGCCTTACTGCTGACATAAAGTTTTAGTGATCTGGATAATAGATCAAATCAACCACAACATTCCCTTAAGCCAAAGCATAAGCCAGAGCAAGACCAAAGGCTGAGAGAGGTGAAGAAGCTGCAGAACAAAAGCTGGAAGCTGGCAGAGGTCGGTTCATGAGGTTAAGGAAAGTCATTTCCATAATATAAAAGTGCAAGGTGAAGAAGCAAGTACTGATGTAGAAGCTACAGCAAGTTATCCAGAAGGTCTAGGTAAGGTAACTGATGAAGGTGGCTACACTAAACAACGTATTTTCAATGTAGACATATCAGCCTTATGTTGGAAGATGATGCCATCTATGACTTTCATAGCTAAGGAGGAGAAGTCAGTGTCTGGTTTCAAAACTTCAAAGGACAGACTGAGTCTCTTTTTAGTGGCTAATGTAGCTGGTGATATTAAGTTGAAACTAATGTTCATTTACTATTCTAAAAATCCTATAGCCCTTAAGAATTGTGCTAAATCTACTCTGCCTGTGCTCCATAAATGGAAAAACAAAGCTTGGATGACAGCACATCTGTTTACAGCATGGTTTACTGAGGATTTTAAGCCCACTATTGAGACCTACTGCTCAGAAAAATAGATTGCTTCCAAAATATCACTTATCATTGTCAATGCACCTGGTCACTCAAGAGCTCCGATGGAGATGTACAAGGAATGAATGCTGTTTTTATGCCTGTTAATGCAACTTCTATTCTGTAACACATGAATCAAGGAGTAATTTTAACTTTCAAGTATTTTTATTGAAGAAATAATTCTTTGGATGAATCTGGGCAAAATAAATTGAAAATCTTCTAGAAAGAATTAACCATTTTAGATGACAATAAGAACATTTGTGACTCATGAGAGGAGATCAAAATATCAATATTAACAGGAATTTGAAAGAAGTTGATTCCAACCCAATGGATGACTTTGAGAGGTTCAAGACTTCAGAGGATAAAGTAAACTGCAGATGTGGTAGAAATAACAAGAGAGATAGAATTAGAAATTGAGTCCAAAGATGTGACTGAATTGCTGCAATCCCATGATCAAACTTGAATGGATGACAAATTGCTTCTTATGGATGAACAAAGAAAATGGTTCTTAAGATGAAATCTACTTCTGGTAAAGATGTTGTGAATATTATTAAAATGGCAACAAAATATTTAGAATATTACATCAACTTAGTTGATAAATCAGTGACAGGATTTGAGAGGATTTACTTGAATTTTGCAAAAAGTTCTACTATGGGTAAAATACTGTCAAATAGCATCACATGCTGCAGAGAAACTTTCCCTAAAAGGAAAAGTTAATTGATGTGGCAAATTCATTGTGGTTTTATTTTCAGGAATTGTCACAATCACACCAACCTTCAGCAACCATTGCTTTGATCTGATCAGTCAGCATTCATCAATATTGAAAAAGACCCTCCACCAGCTAAAAGATTATGACTTGCTGAAGGTTCAGATGATTGCTAGCATTTTTTAGTAATACCATATTTTTAAATTAATGTACCTTTTTTAGACATATAATCTTGAACACTTAATAGAGTACAGAATGGTGAAAAATTTTATATGCACTGGAAAAACAAATTTTTTTTGTTGATGAGCTTTATTATGATATTCACTTCATTGCAGTGGTCTGGAACTTAACCCATGGTATCCCTGATGTATGCTTGTATTTCTTTTGGATTTGAGAAATGGTGTATCATTTAAGCCTTCTATGGAACGAGAGCTTTTTGACCTTACTTAGTACATCACAGCAAGCAAATTGTTGCTCTCAGCCTTTTAATTCCTTCTTCTATATCTGCCACAGCAACTTTGACATTGCTACGTCAATAAGTATATTAGTTTCCTACTGTTTATATATCAAATTGAACAATTTTGGTGGCTTAAAACAACACAACTGTATTATTCTAAAGGTTTTGAGGTCAGCAGTCTGGAAAGGGTCTCACTGGTCTACAGTCAAGGTACTGGCAAGGTTGTGTTCCTTCTGGAGACTCTAGAGAAGAATATGTTTTCTTTTCTTTTCAAGCTATGAGACTTAGCCTGCATTTATTGGCTTATGGCCCTTTTCCTCTATCCTCAAAGCCAGCAGCACCATTGCTGAAGTTTTTCTTATTCTGTCATATGTCTGATTCTTTCTTCCTTCAGTTCTAAAGTCTCTTTTGATTACCTTGTCCTACCAGGATAATTTAGAATAACCTCACTATGTAAAAGTTAACTGATTATCAATCTGAATCATGTTTGAAACATTAATTGCCCTTTTCCATATAGGCTAACGCATCATAGGTTTGGAAGATTAAGGTATCTTTGATGGTGGCCATTATTCTGCCTAACACAGTCAGGATGTGTTATTAGATTTTCATACTTCTTTTTCCTTTTTTCCTTTAGGACACTAGCTTGGGATGGAATTGTTGCTTTTTTTCATGTTTTTTTTAATTTCAAAATATTAATTAAGACAGTACAAATGTTTTTTTACACAGATATCTTGTATAATGTTTAAGTCAGGGATTTTGGTGTGCCCATCACCAGAACGCTGTTCTTTTTACATGATGGGTAAGTTTTTAGCCCACACCCACTCTCCCATACTTCCCAACTCTTGGTTTCTTATGTCCCTCATTGTCATTGTGTGTTCACATGTACCCTATCTATTAGCTCCCATTTATTAGTGAGAACATATGGTGTTTGGTTTTCTATTCTGAGATGCTTCATTTAGGAAAATGGTCTCTAGTTCCATCCATATTGCTGTAAATGACATTATTTCATTCTTTTTTATGGCTGAGTAGTACTTCATGGAGTATATATACCACATTTTCTTTATCCATTCATGAATTATATGGCATTTAGGTTGATTCCACATCTTTGAAATTATGAATTGTGCTGTGATAAACATTTGAATGTAGATGTCTTTTTGATAAAAAAAAAAATGACTTCATTTCCTTTCAGTAGATATCAAGCTGTGGAAATACTGGATCAAATGATAGGTCTTCATTTGTTTCTTTGAAGAATTTCTATACTGTTTTCCATAAGTTGTACTAATTTGAAGACCCATCAACAGTGTATAAGTATTCCTTTCTCTATGCATCCACACCATCATCTATTGTTTTTTTGACTTCTTAATAATGGCCTCTCTGACAGGGGCAAGACGGTATGTCATTGCAGTTTTAAATTTAATTTTCCTGATAATTAGTGATGTTGAGCATTTTTTAATATATGTTTGTGGCCATTTCTCTAGCTTCAGTTCATATTTTTTGCCCCTTTTTGATGGGGTTGTTTGGTTTTTTTCTTGCTGATTTGTTTGAGTTCTTTGTAGATTCTGGATATCAGTCTTTTGTCAGATGCATAGTTTACAAATATCTTCTCCCATTCTGTAGATTATCTATTCACTCTTGATTATTTCCTTTGTTGTGCAGAAGCTTTTTAATTTAATTTAATTTAGTTAAATCCCATTTATTTATTTTTATTGTTGCTATATTTACCTTTGGAGTCAGAAATAAAACCATCTAGCTACAACCAACTCATCTTTGACAAAGTAATCCCATGCACTGGGGAAAGGAAGCCTTGTTGAATGAATGGTGTTGGTAAAGTTGGGTAACTACACGTAGAAAAATGAAACAGGACCCCTATCTCTTGCCATATACAAAAATTAATTCAAGATGGATTAAATACTTAAATGTAAGAAATGAAACCATAAAAATTCTGGAAGAAAATGTAGGAAAAACTCTATTTTAGTCATCTGCCTAGGCAAAGAATTTATGACTATGATTTTCATACTTCTAGAAGCCATCCTACCAGTGTTTCTGCATCACTTTCCAGAGTTTCTATGTGAATATTAAATCCTGTAATTTTATTTGTAATTAAGCATTGGGCCTAGTTCTTAGCCTTCTCTGCCCTCCCACTGTAGGAGATGAGATATGAGATATGCTTTGTACAATACCTAAGAGACCTTTTGGCTTTCACTCTTACAGTTAGCATTAGTTGCCAATTTATCATTCTCAGTCTTTTATTGTCTATTCCCAAAACAATCAAATGTAGCGCTATTCTACCGTGCCTGATGTTATTATTTCCCCTAAAATTTTCCAATGCCTGATACATTATGCAGTTTGCATATTACAACCAATTATATCATCCCAATTCATCATAGATGAACATTTTAACAATTGTATTTCTACTTTGGGCTAGGAGATCTCTATTCCACACCATGGTTACAAAGTCCTCATTTATAGCTGGGAAGTATTTAATCCAGTTCAAAAGGCCATCTACATGTCTTCTTTCTGAGAAAAGTCCTTCATTAACATTCCCTGGTTGTGTTCCCCAGGTAGCAGAGTCTAAAATGAAGTTTAGCATGCAGCAGGGGTGTTAGGGAGCACTCTTAGATTAATTCCTCTATATTGGAGAGGATGGTCAAAGAAACAAACGAAGCAATCTCAAAGGAAACCCAACAAAACCCTGCGGGGAGCTCCAAAAATGCTTTAGAAAGATTATGGCCCTGAGCCAGATGACTCTCTTCAACTGAAGTAATTGCTAAAGGGTGTTGATTGTAGAGGACTGAAAGATAAATCTCTTATTCCTGAAGGGGATCTAGGAATATCACAGCAACCATAATATTATGGTAGATTGAGATCTCTCTTGCTTTCTCACTCCGAAAGTAGTCTCCCCTCCCCACATTTGATTGTGTTTTTATAAATAAAAAAAGCCAAAGAACACAAACCACCTCAAAGCAAAGAAATACAGACACTATTAATTGTCTGAACATGAGAAAAAAATGAAAGTATAACCTTGCTTGAACATGAGAAGGAAATGAAATAAATACAGGTAGGATACCTAAATTAATATCCACAAAGTTATCTACCATATATAAGTTCCTAGTCCAGTTTATATTGCAGATAGACAATTGAAATTTCCTTACACTGAACAGAGTTGAACTACTTTCCTATATTTTCAGGTAGAGTGTGCCCAGGGAATTTTAGATAATTAATTTAGTCATTAATTATTTAATTAAAATAATTGACCACCTATTATGTACCTAGCTCTGCACTAGGTGCTAGGGATTCAAAAATGTGTAAATGAAAAAGGAATCTGAATAATACAATTTATTTCCCATGTGGAGGAAAAAGTAAGCAATACAATAAAAATTTAAATAAAAATACTATAATTTCAGATTTACTATAAATATCTTGACATAAACTGGGTGATGTGGTAAAGGATAACTTTGGAAGATATTTTAAATAATTATTCAATATTACTCAGATTACCAATAATTAATGTTATATAATTTTAGCATATTAAAAGTTCTTGAGGTCAATTGTCTAGTTTGATCTATAATCCTTCACATTTCCTCCATTCCATTTATAATCCCTTGCTGTGGTTCCCACCTCCTTGATCTTTAACACAGTGACTAAGAAAGTGGCAACATAGCACATGGTTACATTAACTCATAGGTTTAAAAATATCCTAATCTGAATTAATGGGTCTCTTCCTTTTTTCTTAGGATCTAAATGTCTGATTTAGGCCCTATGTTGTTGCTGTATTTCTACAGTCCATTTTGATTCCATTTTCAATATTAATGGAAATCATTGACATACTGTTATTATTTAAAGGATTGTAAGCAATGTAATTAACAGCCAAAGGAAGTAGAGATGAACAATATTTATAAAAATATGTAAAATTGTTTGAGCCTTGTATGTTTATTATTTTTGCTTTGTTTGTTGTTTTTCAGTGGCCACTCCCAAGTCATTTTTATTATGTTCCATATTATTATTCCTTATAATTCTGTCATTACTATGTACTAAAGCAAAAGGAAAAGATTAAGGAATCTTTCAGCGTAGCCAAGAGGAACAATCTCGACATAAATGGATGATATCAATTCCAAGATATAGAAAGTAGTGTTGGTGGTCACTGCTTCTACCCTTACATCTTTTCTTAAAAAATGAAAGTCAATAGCAATGTGCAGAATCCAGCAAGAGATATATGACAAAAAGCCAAAAATTAGTGACACAATTTTTTGAATGTTTTGAGAATGTGTTCATAGTTCTCTCAGATGGAGAAAAAATTCTCCTGAATATTTACATAAATTAATATTTAAGTCAAAATAAAATTTGTGTGTTTTAACAAAACAAAAATGAAATGGGCTTCATTTCATTTTTTCTGTCAAAAAAATTAGGTTACTTGATTTGTGTGACAATCCCACCTATTGAGCCTTCTCTAACTTTGGGGAAAAAAATAGCACTTAATTATTAAGTCAGAGATTTTAAAATGTAATAGTTGGCCCATTATTACTTCAACAATTTTAGGCTTACTACTTACCATACATTTATTTAAAGTTTAAGGAAAAATACATTTATTAAAATATTTTCTTATTAAATTAATATATTAATCTTCACAGGCTTTTTACTTTAATAATTTTTAGAGAAATTTTCTTCTAGTATAATTGTTTTATTATAGAAATATGCATATAGTAATAGAGGAACTACTAAACATTGAATACAAAACTAAACTATTTAAACTTATGTCTACATTAATCATGATTATTATTTGTTTATAAAATAAGATATCAAAAATAATATATGATTATTTTTATAAAGAGAGATTTCCTTGCATGTACGTGGAAAAAATGTTTTTTAAGAAGAATAACTGTTGACATTTAGGTATATGAATAAATATACATTTTAAAATAAATACTTTCAATTTATATAACTCTTTCCTCCAAAATTCTAAAAAATATTTCAAAACAAGGTAAAAGTTATAATTACCAAACAATGTGAAATATTTCTATGACATGTAGTGATTGATATAAAGTTGCTCTGTTTGCTATATAACATAGTATCTTTTTACCTCTTTTCAAAGGAGTGTCCACATTATATTTTATCAATTTTGTGCATCTGTTTCTCCCACTAATCTGTAATATCTAGATTAGAACAATATTTACATAATAGCAAGGATCAGTATGTTAGAAATGTTGAAACATGTTTTGTTCCCAGTTGTACTTTAAAATCTAATAAGAGATTACTAACATAAAAATACAATCTTATTTATTTACTTTGATAAATGTAAAAGTTAGTGAAACTGTGTCTTTATATACAATTTTATTTAAAAAATTGCCCAAATGAATTTTGCCTTAATAATCCCAAGCATACAGACATTTTAATATGTTTTGTTGAATGTCTCTCCACTAAGTTTTTTTAGTGATGTTCAAATTAAGTCACACTTTTTAGGTAATTTATTTTGTTAGGACTGCTTGGACTACTGTAACAAAATGTCATAGACTGAGGGTGGGTGGGACCGTTAAACAATAGATATTTATTTCTCACAGTCCTGGAGACAAGAAGTCCAAGCTCAAGGTGCCAATGGATTTGGTTCCTGGAAAAGGCCTCTTCCTGGCTTGCGGACTGACTGCCTTCTCATTGTATCTTCCCTGGTGGAGAGAGAAAGATCTCTGATTTCTCTTCCTTTTCTTATAAAGACAACAATCTCATCATGGGGGTGCCACCCTCAGAACCTCATCTGTACCTAATTACCTCCCAAAAGCCTCACCTCCAAATACTATCACATTGTTTGTCAGCGGTTCAACATATGAATTTCAGGGGGAAACATTCAGTCCCTAAGAGTAGACATCTATGAAAACTCAGATTTTTGCTGTTGCATAGAAAAATTCTTATGATTGGAAGGAAGTGATATGAAAATATTTACTGACGCCTTAGAGATATGTCCTTAAATATAGCAAGGAGAGATTGTTCTATCTAGATAGTCTACTTGACTTTATAAACAGGAAAAACAGTGGATCAAAGCACTTGGTCTGTTATGTACTAACTTTTATCCTTATGCAGGTTAGGTAACTATTGTAGGCTTCAATCTTTAGTCCCTAAAATGGGTATAAAATACCCTTGTCCTTCCTTTTAATTGTTTCAATGAGCAAATATAATTAAAAAGGTTAAATCATTTTAAAAAGCAAAACACCATAAAATTATCAGTTTAAATTATTACTTAATTTATTTGAAACTAATGGTTGAAAAGATCAAGATTCATGCATTTATATATACATATGTGTGTGTTCAACTAGTTGTTTATTTTTTACTTACATAACATCATTCACTATTGAATAACAGTATTTATCATATATACCCATATTAAGGTTAAGTGTAATTTCAATTCAAAATAAAAATTCACTTTAAGGTAAATCGTTTCTTTAAATCTGTGAGCAAGAGTTAGAGTTTCTTTAAATCAGAGAATGTTATCAGTCAAACACAAACTACAAATGGAAATCACCTGTGAATTTGAGGATATGATAGACATGTGATAAAGCTATTTTTTAAAATGATTCATACATGTATGTCTTTTGATAATCCACATGGGATTTCCAGTTTCATTACATACTTGAAAAATTCTATGAAAAAAGACTTAAGAGGAAGATGGCTGGACCATAACTTAGCCATACTTACTACATCCACATTGTTAGATAAATTTTACCACAGAAACCTCTGAATCTGATAAATGTTTTTTAAAAATAGAAAAGAAGATACGCACCCCTGAATATAAGCTTTTTTAAATTAAAAAAAAATCCACTTAATCCTCTCAGACAAAACATAATTTAACACAGTGTTCTATTTCAAGAATTATCTTATCTAATAAAATGGATATATATGAGATTTTGCTTTACACATTTTTCAATCATGAAACTGCTGGGGTTGGTTGCATAGGAATGTGGGGGCAGACTGACAGGTAGATGAGCTCTCACAGGCAATTTGTAGAAAGAAAGAAAGGTCACATCACATTTTCATTGTATTTGTTCTAAAAAAGAATGCAGGTTTCCTGGGTGTCTGCACCCCAGCATTCAGTCTAAAGTGAGGTAATTATTTCAGGCAAATAAATTTCCAGTGGAAGTGTTCAGTGTTTCAATGCAAAACATGAATCTCTCACTGTACCCTCAAGGCTTTGACTTCAGCTGTGTCAGCTGAGAGGATTCTGATTTTGAATATAAAAATCTGATTCATCACAAGTTTGACACAAGCTGCTTCAAAGAACTAAAGGAGCTTCCAAGTCTCATTCAGAGCTGCAGCCTGGCAGCAATTTCATTTTTGTCTTCTGAGTTGTTTTACTTTCACCCTTTTACTGAGCAGAAAAGGGAAAATGATTCTGAGAGGAGCTGCACACTGTAACAGATGTATTACACGTAAATATACAGAAACATACAGAGAACCCTAGAGAATTAAGCTAGTGTTATACACAAAATCTGTCAATCAACTAGAATTTAATGAGTAAAACAAAAATAAATATTACATTGATCTCGCCAATCATTATGGGAAAAGGAGCTTTACCTCCCAAGAAATGAGTGCTAAAATCTGTGAAATAAAGAGAAAATACAGTCTATAAGTAGACTACTCCTGTATGATGCCAAAAGAACCAGTAGAACATTTTTTTAAGTTGAAAGTTTCCCACTCACCTCCCCCTACAGAGGCATCTGAATTCTTCTTTATACTAAATTTAGAAATTACTTGAATATCTCAATGTAATGAGTATTGTTAACTTAAACTCATCCTGGTTTTGTATACAATTCATTTCCCTTACCTCTGTTTACCCCTTAAGCACAACTTTTCAAGAGTAAGGTTAGAGCAAATATGTTAATTACACACAGTCCTTCTTCATCCATATTTTTTTTTCAGTGCCTTTCCAGTTCCTGCATTTATGCCTTTAAAAACTCACATCAATATCCTGTGATCACAAAAATAGACATGTTAAACTATTCATACCTTACCTTAATGTCAGTCAATATTTTATTTTTCCAAAGAATATTTTCACTTTAAGGCTTATGAAATATTACCTAATAAGGACTCTGCCTCAGTTAAAGAAATGTTAAGCTCCTATATCTAGAGAAAATTCCCATATGTTTCATGAGGTAGGAATTTCCTTTAATAAGAACACAACTTATCTAGTCTGACTATAAAGTACATCCTGCCCCAGTGTTTGGCCTTTTAGTAAACTGTTATTTAAACCCTAGCTGAAAGTAAAATGATTAAATTTTATTTTATTAGTAAATAGTAAAATATGGCTTTCAAAGGTTAGTTTCAGTAATCTAAAAAATGAATTAACCCCAAGTTCTTTATTTCCTAATGAATAGAAATACATGTGTGTGTATATACATATATACACAAATATATACCTATATATAAAACTAAAATTTCATCCTAATTGTTTTAAGTTGCTGTCTCAATAAAAGTGTGACCATCTAAAATACTAATAAATTTAATCATATTAAGAACAAGGACTTTGTCATAACCCTGTGCCTACCTTCCTGCAAGGTAAAATAGTCTATATTTAAATAAATTGTGGATAGAAATAAAGAAAATAAATCCATCAACCTTTTCTTTGGTTGAGTACATGTGGAAAAAGCATTGCTGTCACAATTAAATACCCAATTTTTTTATTTAATTTAATAGACTTTTCTTAGTTTTAATACAATTCTAATTTTTATGAAATATTAATATTTATAAAATGTGACATCAAGAAAAAAACACCAGATAAACAAATGGTACTTTTTAAATGATAATTTAGCCATATCAAACTAAGCTGCATAGGAGTAGCAAGCTAGTCTTTTTGAATTGACCTTATTTTTCATATAGGAAGTCAAAAACATATGTCACCAGTGAAATGCCTAAAAGTCTCCATGCAATCCAAGGAGAATATGCATATAACAGAGTCCCAGCAAGAAAATATAAAGCTATGTGAATTATAGCTTTGACTCGCACTGTGATCAAAATAAGCAAAAGTGATTGGCTATGCAGAAATAAGGGGTTACAATTAATGACTTTTACTAAAATAAGCAAAACAATGGTTTTAAACTTGATAATTACTCAATTCTGAGACCAGCATATTACTTATACCTCATAAGTATTAGAGGCAAACTTTTGAAAAACCATGTGTCATATACACTTAAATATCTTATGCAGTGAGATGTTTTGCTCATGTCTGTCTTTTTTATTTCTATTTCATATTTCTCTATATTACACTTCTTTAGTTCTTATTTCTTTTTATTTTATTAATATGGGAATATACTTCATGCTATGATTTATAGACCATGAGACTGTACATTTTGCAAAACTCTTCGTGACTGGATTTCGACAGCCTATATCCCACCTCCACTCCCATATGAAAAAATATCAAACCAAAATAAAATGACATGGTAGAATCTAATACTAATTTAGGAAAAATTGTTATCCACTGAAGCATTTTGGAAATTAAAAGAAGAGAGGACAACTATAGAACAGAGCGTATCTACTTGGGAGTTAGTCACCAAGTGTTGAAACGTAATTCTTTGATACTTGGCTTTCAGTGGTCTGAATGATTCCTTGATGTTCTAGTGATGTCATTACTGTAGAACACCATGGTTCTGTTTCTTCCTCTATGTCAGCTACAAAGAGGGATCCCACAGATGAAAGACATAGCCCTATATGAATTTAACGACATGTCACCATCATTATAGTAATATCACTTAAGAAAGAAGTTTCTCTTAAAGAAATAGATGAGAGAAATGTGGATGGCTATGGTCATTTAAACCTCTAATGGGTTTTCAAAACTTAGCCCTATTTACTGCAAAGGTAAAACAAAATACTCTCTATTTAAATCTTAGTTCTCAAAAGTTTACTTCTAAAAAAAATTGCTCTATGCATCCTGCTAATTACTATTAAGTTATGTGGACAGAAGCTAAAATGTAACTGAAATTTATCAGAATTAATGTTATTATCTACCTAACAAATACTTCAATTATCTTTCTTATTTCTTTTAACAACTCCTTAATCCATCATTATTATACATATTCTGGCTGACCAAGAGAGTGTCACAGCATTTGTAGGTTGGACGTTTCAGCGGTATTGTGATAAAGGATGCAATAATAAATGTAACTACTTTGAGACAAAGCATTTTCTTAAGTAAAACATCCATTAATTGGGGAGTTGCATGAGGTCTTCCCTCTAGTGCAAGTATGTTGGGAACAGACCTTTCCATGGTGTATACACACACTTCACAGGGTGTCCAAAGCAATCCACTGAAGTAAATAAATAAAATAGTAGAATGTATATTTCTATTTTTTAATCTAGAATTTCTTTGAAAAAACCTTCATGAATATTTAATATATAGGCTGTCCCTATGGCATTCACTTGTTCTGTGTCTGAGATCTCACACGACATGTGGGTGTGCAAAATATCTGGAAATTACAGTGGAAATCCTAGGAGAGGAGACTCAGCAGCTGCACTTTCACCCTCCGGCTCCTTCCCCTGCATTGTAACTTACTGAAGGTTTCCTATGCCTGCTGAAGTAGATTTAGAAAGTGTACTACTAAGTTTTAGCTAAACTAACACTCACAAAATAAGCACATGAGTAAGAAAAGATTCCTTTAAGGAAATCGCAAATTGAATACATCTGAAAATACAAATGTGAGTGAACAAAAATAATAGGATGATCTGACATTAACTGTAACTCTGGTATAAGTGCTTCAGACACACAATGTGGTTAAAAATAATGCATTTAGATTTGATCAGAAATCAGTCATGAAATTAGAAATGTCAGTGGAAACTATCTCAAATATGGATTTACGATCACTATTTTTAACAATGAATTTCATCTTACATTCATATTGTGCCTTGAAATATCAGTAAATGATATTTAAAGCTCTTATATCCACAAACCATTGAAAACAGATTCATTTGTATCTAATACTTTTAAAATCATTTTTTTTGCCATTAAACAAATGGGTTATAATAAACAAATAAATAAATCTATGTATATTGCGAACACATGTTTTTTTTATAAAGTAAATGGACCTATGGAATTACAGTAAATTGAAGAGCACTGTCCCAGAAGTCAGCATACAAGACTTTTTCATGTATTAGCGCTAAGTATTCAGGTCTGAGCTCAAACATCAAAACATGCAAACTCAGGGAGGCTTCCCTGGGTCCTTCTAGTTAAGGAACATCCTAATCAAGCTTATCTGTCTATCAATAGCACTTTTTCCTCCCTTGTAACCTATGCTTATCTGAAATTATCTTACTTATTCATTCATTTTAGAATGTATGTTTCATGCTGGCTTTACATTGTCATCAATGTGCTTTCTCAAATCCAAGCACTCTGTGAACCAAAAAAGAAACTATGTTTTAAATGAATGATTTTTTTTTTTCAAAGAAACATGAGTTTTTGTGTTATGTCTCCCAGTATCATGAGCTGGAGAAATCCTAAGAAAGCAACACATTTGTGTACCACAGCTTACTTGTCAGTTAAAGAAAATGTTGTCTTGGAATGTGTCTAAAATAATTTTGGTTTAGAATTTCAAGTAATAAAATCTGATGGTTATTTTCAATCATTGAGTTCCTTCATTCACTTCCTATTTGCTGCTTGCCCGGATTCCAGATTCTTAGCTGATCCCTTTAGTAAAATGAATTTCTAGCAAAGGGATCACATATCTATATAATGCATAAGTGTACATCTCACACTTCCTACATCTTCAACACATTTATCCATAATGGTCTTCCGCTCAAGTGAGAAACTTTAGGTCATACATGTAGGAAAAGTGATAATACACTACAACTTTGTGAACCAAACTTTTCATCAAAGAAATAAACGCACAATAAGTCCCTTGTTTTTATTATTGCAGAATAAAGAATCACGTCTGGTTTTCTATCTTGATGTTTCCTGTAACATGGCTGTCATCCAAAATGACTGACCAGTTTTAACAACTCCCTGACTTTCCACAAGGAGTGCTCAGACAATTGAGCAGTAATTGAAGAATAAAAGCAAATGAATTTCACTAGCCCAACAAATCTATTTTGATATTTTAAATTAACCTTTAAGCTACAAATAGCTAATATAATTAGACTCTACCAATTTCAATAATCTACTCTAAAGGCTAAAAAGAGATAACAAACATAAGCATATTTTTCTCATCAAAATGATTTAAAATAAAACAAGTAAGCTTACTGTTTGAATGCCATAGCAACAGAATTGAAATAGAAAGTAGAATGTAATGGTGTTATTAGAATATATTTAAATAACTGGTTTGTATCTCTTCATCTCAGATGAAGCAGTTCTTTTCCTTACTTTTCTTGATAATCATTATTACTATCCTAACAACAATAATGAAATGCTTGATCCATTATTTTTATTTATACTAAAATAATGTATTTTAGAAGCAAAAATTTTGTTTGGACATTATTTACGTATTTACCTATTAATTGAAAAGATAAATAGGATTAAATTGTAATATAATCACAGCTCTGCCTTTTGTGCTAAAAACAAAGAATTGAGTTTCCATATGCTCTCTGAGTCTAAATAACTTCGATTTCTTCTCTTTTGTGAAAGAATGTAAGAAATTGTGTCTTTTTTGTAGTCGCTGCTCAAAAATTTATCTTGGGTTTATAGAAAGATTTTAGTTTATAATCAATAAGTAATATCAATCAATGTCCTTTCATGTATAAAAATTCATAATCACTAATACTGAAAAATGTAGATTTATCTGAGTTTATCAGCTTGATAAAGTTGATACACAATGGACAAGGTCTGACTAGTCCAGATAATCATTATAAAAATTCTAAAATAGACCTTTTTTATTGACTAACCCCTAAAAAATTTTGGAAATTATTTTCTGAGTTTTTTATAATGTAAATATTAATTTCAGAAATTTACCAGTATTTTATTTATAAAAAGATAGGAAATAATTAATCATGAGGCACATAGTCCAGGAATTGTGATCATGGTAATTATATAGTATCACTATCATCATCACCATCATCATCATATTAATAAACATATTAATGATTTTCAATCTCTAATCAACCAATATTTTGAGGGCTATTCTCTAATGTTATTAATATACTTCTTTCAAAATTTCTGTAGCAATTTTATACATTTAGTAACACTAGGCTTATAATTTTTATTATTTATATTATTTTTACAATAAGTTTGCAATATGTATTATATATATAGTATAGAATTGTAACTGTAGTTACACCTGACTTTTACAATTTTAGTTTTATATTTGTATTAATTCAATTCTTACTATGGAACTTTTAATTTTCTCATTGAATTCTTCTTTATTTTGATTCATTACTTGGGTGAATGTGATTTCTTCTCCCCAATAAAGACTATTTTTGAAGTTCATTTATTTTGGAGAATTTATATACATATACATATACAGGCACACACAGAGAGAGAGAGAGAAAAACCATTTAAATGATTTAAAAATAAAAACTTTCCAGACATTGATTCACTATCTATGAGAACTCAAATATTGCTGAAGTTACAAGAATGTCGTTTTAGATCAGAATGTCCAAGAAGATACCATGTTACTGTTGGATGGGCAAGTGATTTATGGAGACAAATAAAAGGGAGAGAGGGAGACAAAGAAGGAGCGGTTATCAGGTCTGAACACTGTGAAAGAGAAAGTGAAGGAAGAAAGTTTAGGTAGGAAGACTCTCAGACTGCAAGGCAGTTCAAAGAATGTTTTCATCAGGCCAGTGGGGTGTTAGCAGGCAAATGTCACCCATCAGAGGAATATCACCACCTCACAGGAATGGGTCTGCTTTTTCATTCCTGCCACATCTTGTCATTGTTTGGAAGCATCTCACGGAAAGCAGAGCTTCTGAGCTAATGTGACGGTGGGTTCAGAGCGCAGAAACTGAGGCTGTCCATCAGTCATGGTCTCTGTAGCATAAGGCAGAGACATACATTTTCATGGTCACCACAGTCCACCCTGCTTCTCCACCCCATGTTGAGGAGCAGCTCCTATAATGGGTTTCTCTTTCTGAAGGAAATCTTAGACAAGAAAAGTTAGCAGGGTGAACTATAGCTTCAAGTGCTATAGTTGGTCTCAGGGCTACCCTAGCACTGATCATCTTTCTCCTAAAATGTGGTTTTTAAATTTCTCACTGCCTCAACTATCGTCTCGTTATGTCTTGGTGGCTTATCTGATGATGTGAACCAAACCTCATCCCTGAGGAGTCTGAACACTTGATAATTATCTCTTTCTCAGGCCCAGATTGCTGCATTTATCCATTCACACTTAATTAAGGGGATGCTAGGAAGCACCCAAGCAGATCACGCTTGTTACAAATGTATTCCTCCCTGTTCCACTTTAATAAAAGCAACTTTACCTCCTCCTGATGATCAGGATCAATTTCTTCTAAATGTGTGGTGACTCCTCTGTTCTAGCAGGTCCCTGGTTATAAGGAGTTCAAAGTAGGTACATATCAGCAGCAGGCCCCTGACAAGAGAGCACCCTCTTTAACTAAGAGAGCCTCTAACCCTGCAGAATCCCAAACTGCAGGAGTGGGAGACAAAAAATGCTTCAGTGGAACATGAGAATGATAGAAAGTGGGCCTACGGATGCTTCTGCCCTTGGACTCCTAGACCCGTGCATTTTTTTCTTCTGGGGACACCGCACCACGTCAAGTCTTCTTATTTCATATATATACTATATCCTGAAGGATAGCCCCTTCACTCACATCATCCTTTTGGATTGTTTCTTCCAAGCTGATGCTCCAGGTATGTCTTTTGAAATCTATTCCAGCATTCTGTGAGGCCAGCTGCACCAGAATGGTGTGATATCTGACACAATCAGTGAATTCCATCATCATGAGGCCACATCCACACTTCCATCCTCTAGTCAGATGCTATGCCTTGTGGGCATTCAAAGGTAGCACTAGCTAATTATGAGTGGTGCATTCCTACACATACGTAGGTACACACACGCTTACCATAGGCAATTAATTTTTCATGCTTGAATACCTGAATAATTACCTCTTTGTTCCTTGAAATTTAAAAAACTTAAAAGAATATTTTTCAAATTGATAACCATGTATCAAATTTTTAAGGAATAAAAAGTAAACTTTCAACTTGCAAACTAATTTTTTTCCTTAATTAAAGAAAATATTTTCTACTCTAATTGCAAATTTTTTCAACATCCCTTTTTTTTTGTTATTTATTTATTTATTTTATTTTATTTTTTTATTATTCCAAGGTATTGTGAGGGTACAAACATTCTAGTTACACTATATGTCTTTGCCTCAACCAAATGCAGGTTAAAGGCATGCCCTTCCCTCCCTTTAGTGCTCCCCGTGTCCTTTAGTTGTAGATTTGCCCCCTCATCCCCCTAATCCCTGGAGAGTATTTCTGCCATGTGATCACCCTAGTGTTGATCAGTTAGTACCAATTTGATGGC
>CAUYSK010097737.1:0-10629 GCA_963575035.1 Avahi laniger | reverse complement strand
CTGAGCAAGAGCGAGACCCCGTCTCTACTAAAAATAGAAAGAAATTAATCGGACAACTAAAAATATATAGAAAAAATTAGTCGGGCATGGTGGCGCATGCTTGTAGTCCCAGCTACTCGGGAGGCTGAGGCAGAAGGATCGCTTGAGCCCAGGAGTTTGAAGTTGCTGTGAGCTAGGCTGACACCACGACACTCTAGCCCAGGCAACACAGTGAGACTCTGTCTCAAAAAAAAAAAAAAAAATCCAAGATGTAAAAATGTTTTCTTTGATAACAACATAACTAAATTGGAACCAAAAATAGAAAAATCATTGGAAAATCTCAAAATAGTTGTAACTTAAATAACAAACTTTTAAATACAATATTAACATGGAAAATAGAAAGTATTTTGACCTGAATGAAAATGAAGCACAACATGTCCAAAGCTGTGGATGCTGTCAAAGCAGGACTTGGGAACATTTACAGAATTACATCTCTATATTAGAAAAAAATGGTCTCGGATCAATGTCCTCAGTGTATATCACATGAAACCAGGAAAAGAAGAACAAATTAAACATAAAATAAGTAAAAAAAAAAACAAAAACAAAAAAACCAATAAATATCAGGATAAAAAGCAAAGAACTATAAATTAGAAAATCAATAATGTCAAAGAAACCAAAAGTGGATTGCTGATTCAAGAAGATCAATGAAATTGATAAGGTTTTGGTCAGATTGATTAGGAAAGAAAGAGAGAATACACAATTGGCCAATATCAGGAGGAAGAGATTGATGTAGTGGCATTACTGTAGATTCTAAAGATACTAAAAGAATAATGAGGAAGTAGAATGATCACCTTTATGCCAATATATTTGACAATTTAGATGAAATGGACAAATTTCTTGAAAGACACAAACTAATAGTCAAAATAAGTAGATAATTTGAGTAGTCTTATATTTATTATATATAGCATATTATGTTAATATGTATCCAATTTCTTTAATAAATATAAAAATATTTGTACTTGTACAAAGAACCTTCCAGGCCCAGATAACTTCACTGATAAATGCTGCCAAACATTTGAAAAAGAAATAAAACTAAATCAACGCAAAATCTTCAACAAGTTGAAAAGTAGATAATATCTGCCAAGTCATTTTCTGACCCACATTACGCTGAAACTGAAACCAGAAATAGACATTACAAGAAAGAGAACTATAGACCAGTAAGAATATAGATAATAAAATTTAGAAAACAATATCCAGCAATATATAAAAATATTAATACATGGTAACAAAATGGTTTTGTCTCAGAACTGCACTTGATCAATTCATTAACACTTGAAAATCAATCAACAAAATTCACTATCTTACCAAACTAAAGAAAAAAAAATCTCAATAGTTAGAGATAAAGCATTTGACAATTTTAATATCTCTTCCTGTTACATACTTTTAGCAAAGTAGTAACAGAAGGGAGGACCCTCAACCTGAAAAAGGATATCTAGGAAAAATCCTATAGTTAACATCAAAGTTTGTGGTAAAAGACCGAATTTTTTAAAATAAAATAAGGAACAAATCATGGATTTCTGTCACCATTTCTATTCAACATTTTACTGAAGATTTCTGTCAGTACAATAAGGCAAGAATAAAAGATACCACCATTGGAAAGGAAAAACTAAAACGGTCTTTAATCACCGATGTCATAACCATCTTTATAGAAAGTCTAATGAAATCTACAAAAATCTACTGGAATTAATTAGTAAGTTTATTAAATAATAAGTTTATGAAAGTTTCAGAATATACAATATAAATAAAATGTTTATCAAAATGAATTTTATTTGCATATACTTTTATCAAACAAAATTGAAATTTTAAAAATGCCATTTACCATTCAAAACATATGATATATTTAGGAACAGATCTGATAAAATATGTGAAATAACTGTACACTGAAAACTACAAAACATTGCTGCAAGAAAATAAAAGAAAGTTAAATAGATGAAAAGACATATCACTTTCATGGATTGGACAGTATAATATTAATATGTTAATTGTCTTCAAATTAATCTACAAATCTAATACCATCCCAGTAAACACCATAACTTTTATTGTTGATATTAATGAGCTAATTATAAAATTTATTTTAAAAGACAAAGGAACTAGACTAGCCAAAACAACTTTGGGAAAAAATAGAACCAAGTTTTAAAACTACCTGATTTCTAGATTAGTAACCAAGACAGTGTGCATTAGTGTATGTGTAGACAAATCAATGAAACAGAATAGAGATTGCAGAAATAAACCCACACATGTAGGATAACTGATTTTCAACAAATATGTAAAGGCTACTCAGTGGAAACAGAATGATCTTTTAATAAATGCTGTTGGTGTAACAGGATATCCACATGCAAAAGAAAACACAAAAACAAAAACAACAAAAAACCCCAAAATACAAATAAAACCTTGATCCATTCCCTGTATCATACACAAAAATTAATTCAAAATATATCATAGGTCTAAATGTAAAAGCCAAAAATAAAAGATTTGCTGGAAGAAAATATGAATTAGGCAAAAATTTCTTAGATTTGACACCAAAAGCCCAATCTATTAAAAAAAAAACTGATAAATTAAAATTCATCAAGATCAAAAGCTTCTGCTCTTTGAAAGACACTGCCAAAATAATGAAAAGACAACTTAAAGATGAGAATGTGTAGCAAACAGAACTCTATTATACTGCTGGTAAAAATGTAAAATAGGGCTGGGAACAGTGGCTCACACCTGTAATCCTAGCACTTTGGGAGGCTAATGTGGGAGGATTGCTTGAGGTCAGGAGTTCGAGACCAGCCTGAGCAAAAGCTAGACACCATCTCTACAAAAAATAGAAAAATTAATTGGGCAGATGGCATGCAACTGTAGTCCCAGCTACTCGGGGAGGCTGAGGCAGGAGGATTGCTTGAGCCCAGGAGTTTGAGGTTGCAGTGAGCTGTGATGATTCCACTGCACTCTAGCCTGGGTGACAGAGTGAGTCCCTGTCTCAAAAAAAAGAAAAAAAGGTAAAATAATACAACCACTTTGGAAAACATTTGGCAGTTGTTCATGGAGTCAAATATATACCTACTCTCTGACGCACCATTTTCACTCCTAAGTATTTTCTCAAGAGAAATAAAAACGTTATGTCCCAAAAGACTTTTACAAGATTAACAGAAGCTTTGTTCGCAATAGTCCAAATCTGGGGAAAAATTTCAAATTTTCATTAACAGGAGAATAAGTAAACACATTGTGGTATTATGTATACTCATTCAATGGAAAACTATTTAGCAATAAAAAGTTGTTAACTACTGATACATACAAAACATAAAAGTAAAAGACAGAGATTATTCTGGACAGTCAGACAAAAAAGAGCTCATACCATAGAATTCTATTTAAATGAACTTCTCAAATAAGCAAAACTAACGGACAGTGGAGGAAGGGGCTTTGACAGGGGTTGATTGGAAAGAGCCACTCAGCATGTTTGGAGATGATGGAGAATATTCTAGGTATTGTTTTGGCTGATGGTAACATGGATTACGCTATTATAAAAACTCATGAATTTGAACATTTAATAACTATTTATTTAAATTGTACCTCAACAAGAAAAAAAAATGAGAAAATGAGCAGATAAGAATCAGCTAGTTTATCAGCAGATTCAATAAGTGCAATTATTTCTCATCTCCAACTGGTAAAAGATAAAACTGGGAAATACTTTGAACTTCAGTACAATGTGAGCAAGACATGAACCCTTGTTACTGTAAACCACTGAGATTTTGGGATTATCTGTTAGTGAGGTATAACCAAGCAAAAGATAATTAATAAATAGATCAAGTCTTGCTTGTTCCCAGAAAAATTGATTGCCTATTTCTGCCATTTAAAAAAATCCTCACTGTCTTCAAATGTTCAAAGTATAAAATATACCAATTACCTATGATATCTTGTTTGTTTTTACTTATTTTGCTGCATGCTATTTATTCTTTCCAGTGAGATAGCAAAATTTTACACAGCAGAGGCCAAGGGACAGAGAGTGTGGAAATTAATATTGGAGGCAGGAAATATGGCAACCCATGGCTTGCGCTGTTTTGTTTTGTAGTACTAGTAACTTAAGACAGTGACCATGGCTGCAAACGGCGATTATTTTGATATTGGTGGAGGGGGGACTCTTCCAGTTTTTGGATTACTGAAGATTGGAGAAGGAAAGAAAATTTCCCACAATGGCCATCCCCTCTCCCAATATTCTTCTCCTCAGAAAAATGTTGAGTGTTAAGATTGGAAAAGGGAAGATATTGGAAATTGACATAAACTCAATACTACCTAGTTGGCATTTTACAAGATGCTATGGGTACATCATGCCATTGAATTTTCACTAATCTTCATTTAAACATTTAAATTGTCTCTTATCATTTCTGTTTTAGAGTTGAGGAAACTGGGGCTCATGGATTAAATCATACTTACCTTTCACAGGACACACCACACAATCTCAAACCCAGGTGAGCATGACAATGAAGGGAGTGTTCTACCACGCTGCCTACCTTTATTTCTTCTAGAATCACCACCAAAGGATCCCGATTTTGAGTTGGAACAGCTTTCTGACCTCCAAACCACCATCCGAGGAACAGGAAGAAAAAGTGTTATTTGGTTTGTGGTAAAGATAACACATCAGATTTGTTTAATTGCTTCTTCATTATTTAGCTCTCAGAAATACCATCTATTAATCACCTGAGAGTTAATCATACTAAATTTCATCCATTAAAACCAGAAGCCATTAGTCAGAGAACCAACAACAAAGACAGTGCTTATGAAACGCAGTCGTGTTCTTGGATGTGGGCCAGCATTTACCCAGCTGCCTGTTGGCTAATGACATAGAACAGAATACACTGGAGTGATGTGGCCAAGAGGAATCAGAACTATTATTTGTTTTCCAAAGAAAACAAAGAGCAAAACGGAAAAATAGTAGTCTGGTAAAGTTAAAAAACATGTTATTTTAGAATTTCTAATCACCTCTGAGTTTTCCCTGGCTCACCAAAGATTAAAAATGTATCAGATGTGATCTACAAGCCATAAACAGATGCATTATCATGAAGAAGAAACAGTGGGGAATGAAGGCAAAAAAATGAAAACAGTAGAATTTCTCAGAAAAGACAACCCAATTGTCTTTTTATTCACGAATAGTGTGAGGACAATAATTATATTTCGAAAAAGACTTACAATGATTTTTTAAAAAATTTTATCCATTATGTGATATAGTACATCACTAAAACTCCTCCTTTCCCCTTGCTTCAGCAAGCTTATTGATTTTTCAAAGAGTTAAGACCATTTCTTCATAATAATACCATTAAGTATATTTAGGCAATTCTAAAATGCAATCCTATATACACATTAGCAAATGTCATTCTTGGGTCCTACGTTCTCTAGTAGCAGTTTGTGTGGTGTCTTGTGAGGGCTTCAGAACACCTTTCATATACAAGAAATATTTTCTGCAGTATGTTCCCAAACCATGAGGTGCCACCACTCAAGTAACAGGCTCAGGTGCACACGACTTTCCTACCCGTTAATCTTAAGACTACACCTTAGATCTGGGTTCAAAGTGTTATACTGGGACTCACTGCCACTGAATTTTGGGGGGAGTAGAATTCAGAGATTCGAATGTTGTCTTAGCTTATTCAAGCTGTTATAACAAAGTATCTTAGACTGGGTAATTTATAGACAACACAATTGATTGCTCACAGTTTTGGAGGCTGGGAAGTACAAGATCAAAAGGCCAGTAGATTTGGCATCTGGTGAGGGCCCCTTCCCCATAGGTAGCACCTTCCTGCTGGATTTTCACATGGCAGAAGGGTAAACAAGCTCCGTCAGGCCCTTTCATAAGGACACTAATTCCGTTCATAAAGTCATAGCTGTCATGACCTAATCACGCAAAGGCTTTACTTCTTAAAACCATGACCCTGAGGGTTAGATTTCAACATGTGAATCGGGGGAAAAACAAACACTCAGACCGTAACAAACGTATAGAATCATAGCAAGGTTTTCAGGTCCTTCACAGGTACACCAACATCTCAGCACAATCACTTATATGTCCAACATCTTCATTTTTATCAATCATATTCAGCTTAGCATATGTGATTTTTCTCAAGGTCTTTCCTAAAAATACTCTAAGTGATGCACTCCAGCAAAACTGCATGGAGCCCAATAAAGAGAAAAAAGAAAAGAACTAATCATTTTTACCAATATTTCAACTTTTCCTGGTTATTCCCATGCTATGCTATCTAAAAAGGGGTTCTGACTTGGCCTTATACACGCATATATAATAAAAGAAAATGAACTTTTCAAAGGGAAAATATTCATTGAAATTTTTTTTTTTTTTTTTTTTTTTTTGAGGCCGAGTCTCACTTTGTTGCCCTGGCTAGAGTGAGTGCCATGGCATCAGCCTAGCTCACAGCAACCTCAGACTCCTGGGCTCAAGCAATCCTACTGCCTCAGCCTCCTGAGTAGCTGGGACTACAGGCATGTATCACCATGCCCACCTAATTTTTTTTATATATTTTTAGCTGTCCAATTAATTTCTTTCTATTTTTGGTAGAGACAGAGTCTCGCTCTTGCTCAGGCTGGTCTCGAACTCCTGAGCTCAAACAATCCACCCGCCTCAACCTCCCAGAGTGCTAGGATTACAGCCGTGAGCCACCGCGCCCAGCCTGAAGTATTTTTGCAATGTACAAGAAATGTACACATCATCTCATTTACTCTTATCAGCAATTGTGTGCATACAGTTTGCCTCCCATCTACCCGGGGAATCTGAAGATCAGCCAGGTGACATATTTTGCCTAAATTCATACAGGACTTTAAATCAGCCATTTTTGTTTTTAAAACTTTTGTTTTGATTACTAAATTCTCATGTCTTTGCATATTCCTATCATTTTATAAAGCCATAAGCCTTGCCCTTGAGGAGATAGTGGGGGTGTTCAGAACAGCTAAACGTTGGTAACGTCTTCATACATACCCTTCAGTAGACATACATCAGCACAGCTCCATATCAGATTCGCTGGGTTGCCATCTGACATTGTGGGGCTGAGTCCCTGAGTGTAGCAATTCCATGCCAAACTGGGATTCACTCAGAGAGCAGTGGAAAATGTGGTGAGCACATTTGCCTTGTCCCTTAGCACACATCTCAGGACTACCTGATCTTGGGGGTAGGCAGCACAGCGGGTCAGTGTTGGCCCCACTATTCAGAGTTCACCATTTTCATCTAGAAAAAACCAAATTAGAATGTAAGACCCCTTTTTCCTACATTGATGTCACATTTTCTACTCGTTTCTATGTTATTTTTCCCTGTAAGCCACTGAGCTCCATTCTTAAGGCTTCCTATTAAAGAATAGACCATATAGTCTCTTTCTGATCTCAGGGAGAAGGTCTCTGACTTTTCCTAAACGCCCAATAGTCCCATATCTGTCAACAATGCCCATACTAGACGACCAGCAGCCCTTATTGTACAAACGAAAAATCTTTTGGAGCGTGCTGTGACTTACTTATTGTTGAATACCCAGTACACAGAACAGAGCCTGAAATCTAATAAGTGCTTGCTCTATATGTTCTGTTTGTCATTCATGCAACGGATATTTATTAGGAATCTTTGCATCAGGAGCTATGGTGATACTGGGGGCACAGAGATGAATAAGAGACTGGGGTTAAGAGGAGAAATGTGGATACCCAGGTGACCAGACCATGAGTAAAAGGACCAACTGGTGCACATATGCAATGTGACTCCTCCTTAGAGGGACCTGAATGGGGCAATCAGGTTAATTCTTGTGTCAGGCGAGGCAGAATCGTGAAGGTTAACTAGGAGTTTTTCAGGTGGAAATAGGGGGGCTAAAAAAGACAGTTGTCCCTTAAACAGGCCATTGCTCAGAAATGTTTTTCACCTATTATTTTTCCTGGTGTTCCAATTTATGAGACATTCATCCCTAAGATAAGAAGCGCAATCTGATTTTAGTTGACAATCTTTGACAACCCTGGCAATCACCAGCGGCTCCTCTCTACGCCAGCCAGCTCAGTTTCCAGCTCCATTCAGTACCCTGCATGATGCCTCATTGCAGAAGTACCCTCAGACTTCACCACGTGAGATACATCTTCCTGAGACTTGCCTGAAGTGCTAATGCTGATCCTCTTCAAGGCAGGTGAGAGACCAACTCAGACAGACATACCAAAGTAAGCAGACAATGGCAAGCTTCACCTCAGGGCCCAATCCCAGCTAGCTGAGCCAGCTGGGAGTCCTATACCAGGAAAATCCAGAGATTTTAGCCTCATGTATGGCCCCTGGGCCTGGGGGTAGGATACTGAGGACCTTAAGACGGAAGGCAACATGACAGTGGCAAGAATGAATTCTTTATTGTGTTTTTACTGATATTAGGCCATTTAAAGCTATTTTCTGTTGATTTAAAAATTGTCAATTTAATTGTTTTATGCAAGAAAGGAAAAAAAATTAAGTACATATTTATGTTGAGCCATTTTTAAAGACGATCCAGGTAAGGTTCTGAAGAAAAATAAACCATATTAAGACAGAATGGGGCAAGGGTAGGGAGGAGAGAGACAGAGAGAGAGAGAGGGAGGGAGAATTTTCACCAGACATTCTTGTTAAGTAAGAATAACTAAAACCAAGCCTTGTTTCTGCCATACAAAGTGGAATAACCTGTAAATGCAAGTGTTTGAAATGTTAGCTCCAGGAGAATAATTGTGACATGAACTAATTCTTCCTGTACCTGTAGAGTAAGAGCAGTCTCCTTGCAGACATGTCCACATCTTCTTCCAGACAATTGTGTTCAGAAGTCAGGAGGCAGGCAAAGGCGATCTCTCAGAGGTGGAATTCCATTTTGGACTTCAGGTTTGTAATCCATAACTTCACCGAGCTTTCGATAAACACATTCATGAGACTATCTTTCTCTTGTTCGCTTCAGAACCTCGCATTTTATTCTCTCAAATGGTAAATTCCTGCCTCCAGCTGTATAAAAACCACATTACAAGTTTTACAGGTATTTCGAATATTACAGCTCAGGTTCTTCTAATTTAAGTTCTGCTTCCGTCTCCTGGTCAACTAACAGACCCAACCCATCTCTGTTCAAATTCTGTTTTGTGTTTCAAATTCCCCAAATCTTTGACCCTTGTTCCAAGAAGGATTAGAATCAGCATGACAAATGAAAGAGAAGCAAAATAAATGAACATTCCACTTTGATCTGTCCATTTTGAATATTTTGTGGTGCAAACAGAGAACAGCGGAGGAGGAAGTGAGTCTTCTTCAAAGCAGTGTCCTAAATAGCATATGACAGCCAATTACTGACCCAGCCAGTCTTTCACACTTTCTACTTCAAATGAGGATGCTAAGGAAGCCGTATTCCTTCCACAGACAACTTCTTTGATGAGAATATTTAAGCATGCGAACTGGAAAAATAGAATTATAATGGAATTACACAAAACACTGTGTGTACTTGCCTTTACTGAAACGATTTTGTCCAAGTGTTATTAAGTATTCAGACAGTGCCAATACATACCAAACCAGCTAACTTAAATAAAATCTAAAAGTCACTGGCTGGATATATTAAACATGATTTGAAAAATACCTAGGTGAATACTGGAAAGGCATGATTTACATTGAAGCAGAGATAAAATAATGAAATAATAGCTGTACCAAAAAGTACTTTTAGAAGATCTTACTTTATTTAAAAAAATACTCAATTATCACCTTGCAATTGAAGTTCAAACCTTCGAAACGATAGCCAACAGAAAAACAGAAGATGGATAAGTGGTTCTGCATGAGAACATGAGAGGAGAGAAAGAGGAAAGGAGGGGGGGTGAAGGAAAGAGGGGGAGGAGGGAGCCAGCCAGGAACTGAAGCTGCCTGAACTGGCCTGGGACACGTCTCCCAGCGGGGGCCACAGGATCTGCCAGCAGGATGGCTCTCTTTGATGTGAGAACCACCTCTTCCATTCCCTCTTACCTGATCACTGGTGAAAGTGGCAAAATACAAATGCCTGTGAGTGAGAACTTTTTGCAAATATAAAGAAAAGGCAGGATTTTACATCTGGGTTTTCTAACACAAAATTCAGACATTATAAAAAAAAAGGGAAAAAAATCAATTGATAAATTAAACACATAGGCAGAAGCCAGGTTCTAATCCATAATTCACCATGAAACCATAATTTCCTCTTCACTTCACCACCCCACACACATACTTCTGTTGCTATTAAAAATGACTAAACAAGCAAACAAAGCATGAGAGGATATCATTGCATACTGAATGTTAAAATTTTCTAGCATTGCTCTTAAGGGCCAGGAGGTTCCAACTGATTTCTGGGTTATGTCATCTTGAATTTTAACCAGGCAGATACAATTCCAACTCTTTCTGTACTAAGGCCCCTGCTTGGACAGTTCCCAGAGCCTTATAAATTAAGAAGGAGATTCTAGAATGGGCAAAACCATGCTTCGTCTGGCAAAATGTTTGACTTGACCTAAGCCTGAAATGATTTCCTAAAGGAAATGACATTTGTGGAATCTAATATATCACACACAAGCCTGACCTTGACTTTGAGGAAAATATTGGTAAAGACTAAGAAAAATATTGAAGGAACGCAGGAAACTTCACCC
>CAUYSK010097735.1:0-11040 GCA_963575035.1 Avahi laniger | reverse complement strand
GCCGGGCATGGTGGCTCATGCCTGTAGTCCCAGCTACTTGGGAGGCTGAGACAGTAGGATTGCCTGAGCCCAGGAGTTTGAGGTTGCTGTGAGCTAGGCTGACGCCATGGCACTCGCCCCAGGCAAGAGAGTGAGACTCTGTTTCAAAAAAAAAAAAAAAAAAAAAACAAAAATTAAAGATAAGTGACAAAATAGCAAAAATTTATCAGTAGTTTATATCCGTGATGGGCTATTATTACTAATATATAAAAGGTTACTACAAATCAATAAGAAAATACCAAAAAGCAATCAATTGAAAAATGGACAAAGGGTATGGATAAACATTTTATAGAAAAACCTCTTAAACATATGGAAAGATGCTCATGCATAATTCCAGAATTGCAATGAGATATCATTTTCATCTCTTTGGCAGATAGGAAAAAAGTCTGATAGCATTCTGTTGGTATGGTTGTGGGGAAACAGACATTCTTACTTAGTTGTTATTGATGAAATGTAATTGATATAGGTTATAGTCCCTATGGAGGACAGTTTATCAAAATCACAGTATGTATACCCTTGAACCTAGCAATATCTTTTCTATGAACTTATTGTGCAAATATGCTCTCACATGTAAGATGACACGTGCCATATTAGTGATTGTGGCAGTGTTTGTAATAGGAAATGGTTGAATAAATAATAAATTTATATTGGTAGGGAACTGATTAAGTAAAATATGATATGTTGACACAAGAGAATACCATGAAACCGTAACATTTTTTAAAGATGAAGATACTGTTTAGGTGCCGATACAAAAACATTTCTAAGATATATTACTAAGTAAAAACGTCAAGGTGCAGAATGATAATCTATCATTGGGGTAGAAGAGAGAGAAAAAAATGAAATATATTTTTATTGACCTGTAAATTCATAACAAACTCTTGAAGGACAAACAATAGAAGTTAATAATAATGGTTTCCATTTGGGGACATGTGAACTGGGGATAGAAGAGCCAGGGTTAAGACGGAAGTCTTTTTACTTTTTATTATTTGAACAATCTCTATGTATTATCTATTTAAGAAATTGATATTACAATGACATCACTTTATAAGTGAAAACCTTAAAATACCTTGTTGGTATAGATATAAATGAATGAGATTAAATGTGTTATGATTTAAGAATAAAGTCTGACATGATTTGAATGATTTAATATAGATTAGGAGTTTGTTGCTTCCAACACTGTTAATTACCAAGCAAGTTAAGTCCTGTGGGTTTTAGTTTTCTTGACAGTAAAGCAGAGAAAATTTTTGACAGCCACTCTAACGTGTTCAAAGTATTTTGGAAAGATTAATCAATTCATAGCAATTGATGATTTCAGAGCCAACAAACATTTTCATGTTATTAAATAACACAGAATGAAGCAAATTAATTAAATGCTGTGTTATTTTAAATACAGGTTACAAAGAAAGCTTTTGTCTAGTTATGTTTTGTGTTTTTCTGAGCTAAAAAAATAAATTGGAGCATTACAAAGAACCTAAATGCAATATGGTTTACACCTAGCACTAGCTCATATTGGTATAGAAACCAGAGTTTGCTATTTTTTAAAAAGATTGCAAAAGGTTTGCCCGGTTTTTACTTATCTGCAGATAATAGAAGTAACACAAGAAAGAATGTATTTTCTTTGTTAAGGCACATACTTGCTATTTTTTGGTGAATGTGTGTGCACATCTGTGTGTGTGCATGAGCACATGAGCACATGTGGGCTCTTGCTTTGTTTTTAATATATCAAGTAGATATTTGTCTTCAATTCTATTAATTATAGTATAATTAATTCTTAGTGTGAACTACTGAGAGCCTTGTATTTGTATCCTATTTTTTTTTCAAGAAAAGAAAAGCTTGGTGGTCTTAGTTCTAGTTATTATTTTTCCGTGGTCCAACATTGCCCACTCTCTTATCTCCCATCAGCAGGAGTTAATTCTTCCATTGTCCATGGAAGCACCAGGAATGGCAAGAACAATTAAATCTCACTTTTGCTCTTATCCTTTTAGCTCACGAGCTGGTGAGGTACAGAAAAACTGACCCCTTTTAAAGGTATTCAGGCTGGAAGCAGACTAAGGCAAGAAGATCTCCTGTGTTGATACCTACTAGGGAAATGTTGGTGTTTTATAGCCTGTGGAGAGGATGTTCTAAGTTGGTGTGATGAGAGTCCAGCATTATACATGAAGGCATATGGGGTTCTAGCGAATGGGGGTATAAAACAGCACTAACATCTCCTTCTGCTTCTTTGTGAAATGAGATTTTTTTTTTTTTACTTATCATACTAAACATAAAACAATGGAATTGAACACTCCCTTATAAGTCTATGTTTTATACTTGATTTGCTTGCTGTTTCCACAAGGTATCTCCCAGTTACATTGATTATATTACCAGATTATCCGATGATTAAGGCCATTAACAATCCACTCTTGAGTAGTCAACATAACAATGTTTAGTTGCCTCGCAGTAACAATTAGGGAATGAAGCAATTTACCATAATTAGGTACCATCTGAAAAAAAAAAGTATCCACATTAAGGGAAGTTAAAAAGACTTCTTTTTTATGGTTAGGGACAACTGTTAACAGAGAGTTGTTTTCTGAATTACAAAGAAAATTATTGCACTTTTAATTTGCTCATTATTGCAAACACAGAAACAACAAATGGTTCTTGTTCTGAGTTTGCCCCGTGTGGCTTTGGGCAAGTTTCTTAACCTTTCTCTGTTCTTGTTTCATCATCTAGGACGCAATGATAAGAGCCATACCACGAGTAGAAACTGATGGGTAATTAACGTTTGCAAAGTGCTTTGAGATCCTGGGGAAGAAAATGTTCTACAAATAAAAATGCACAATTTACAGAAGATATATTTTAATTTATTGAAATGAGCTTATTCAGACTTACGACTCAGCAGGGAAAACCCTTTGTTTCCTATTCTTAATTTCTCTTCATCAGATAAGAACATTTTATATATTTTACATGTTTGTAATATCTTTTCAAGTCCTTGAATGGTGCTCTCTGCTTTTGTAGTCTGTCTGGAATAAGATCACAATTTGTCTCCCGGTATTGTTCAATCATCCAGGAACCCTACCCAAATAAGATGGGATTACCCATTTGGGAAACAGATATTTTTGTCTGTTTGTTTTTAGAAATGCTGCTCCAGGGAGGACAGGATTTCTTATTTAGAAACTGCTTTATATCCCTAGACTTGACACCTTGTCTGTTCCTGGCATCCTGGGGCAGCCAGGGAGGAAGAGGTAGTGAGTTACGGAGCTTCAGCTAGGTGGATTGGAGGTGATGTTCCAGAGGTAGACGTTCTATCTTAGTCACAATTTGGAAAACCTGTAGTTATTGGGGGACCTGGTTAGACTGGTGGAGCATAGTCATGAAAAGTTAGATGTTAGGTAGGTCAGTCAGTGCTTAGCTCATCATCTCAGGTTGCCCAAACCTGGAAGAGGATTGAGATACTTGGTTGTGAAACCTAGTAAGGATTCAGAGTAGTGACCAAGGTAAAAGCTTAGTGAACTATGCCATCGTGGGAGTAGGGCTTGAAGGAGAGGGTGGAGAAAAGAGCTCCAAATCAGAAAGAAAGAAGGGAAACATTTCCCTGAGGAAATGGATCTGAGACTTTTAAAAACCATGAACATGAAGTGCTTATTATGTGCCAGTCACTAGGCACTTTACAAGCCTTCCCATCTTTAATCCTCTCAAGAAGTTTATGAGTTAGATACTATCATTATCCCCATTTTACAGAAGACGAAACTGAGAAATACAGAAGTAAAATAATTTTCCCAAGGCCACACAGCAAGTAACTGATAGAGCTAGGATTTTAACTCAGACAGTTTAGCTCCAGAATCCACACAACTGACTATCTATTACTGATTTTAGTGCTGGTCTGCAGCAAAGGAATATGGGAGGAAACACATTGGCGATCTTTACTGAGTCACTAGATCTCAGGGAGGCTGATCTAAATCCAAACTAAACTGCATGGTGAGTCTGTATCTGCTGATACTGCCTTCCATTTGAATTGGCTTCAGAGTCGGGAATGACATGGGCTTACAATCTGGGGCACCTTTGAACTCAGTTATGTAGCACCAAGAGAGGAAAAGAGCAGAGAAGCAGAAGTGGGAGCAGTAACCACATCCTTCTAGAATACTGGAATTAGTATTTTTTATTCCGCTGCCTTCCAGTGCCATCTGCATCATCTTCGTTGAGTCAGGTTGGTTCTATGACTTGTAGGTGAGCTTCAGGATTTAGTAACACCCATAGAACCATGCTAGGATAGTAAATTAGCCCCAATTCAAAGGGAAAGTTGCTGCCATCCAGATCAATAAATCTTGATTGTTTACTTTGATCTTCAATCCAAGCACTGACTAATCCTAATCCTTTTTAGTTAATGAGGCCAGGTAAAATCACAACCCAAGTTTGCCTGGGAAAATTATATATGTAAATTTAGAAAGCTTACCTTTTCACCTCCAGCACTTTTGATGATTAGATGAGATTTGTATGATCTTCCTGAATTGTAATTTACCAATTTGAACCTTCCAAAAATAGTCTACCCCTGGAATGAAGAAGAGATGTGTGTGTATGTGTGTGTGTGTGTGTGTGTGTCTGTGTATACACACATACATATACATATATGACACATATACACACATATGTGTATATATATCTTTTATCTGTGTTAGCTTCTCAACTGAATATATAAATTGGAACTTTAAACGGTGAAATTCCTTATGCCACTGTAATGTCTGCAGGTGAGAAGGGAGAAGGAGAATGGGAAAGACCTGATTGGGTCTGTGATATAGCGTAGGGAAGGGGTAGGGAACTGACATCTATTGTATGCCTATTCTATAGTGGGCTTTATGCCAAATGGCTTACATATACAGTATAATCTTAAAATAACTTTGAAGGAATATTATTGTCCTCATTTTATAGGTGAGAAAACGGAGACTCAGAGAGGTTAAACAATTTGTTCAAGGTCACACTTCTGGTAAGTGAGTGATCAAGGCAGGTTGTGAATTGAGATTTGTTGATTGTGTGTAATGCTACTGTGGTCCTTCATATTTTATTTCTTCGTTTTTCTTCTCTATTGGTCCAGTGTCAACTTAAAAGTCCAACTCATTTGGAAGTTGCTTATTTTATCTAATTTATGCTACAGTAGCTAGTCTATTTTTCAGGCTAGCTAAATAATCATAATGATGATTCTAATAGCAATAATAATAATAATAATGATGATGTTAATAATAACAAAATCATTTAGCTAGCTGTACTAGATGCCAGACAGCATAACAAGTAGTTTGTATGGATTCATTCATTCATTCATTTGGTTCTTTACAACAAACATTGTGACTTTGGTACAGTGATTGTCTATATCTGAAGGAACAAGCTCAGAACAGTTAACTGAGTTTTCTAGCATCATACAGCTGATAAGTATCTAAGTCAGGACAAAATCTCATGTCTATCTGACTACAGAGCTCAAGTTCTTTTTTACTACCTCTTCACATTCTACTGAAATATTTTTTATTTAACTTCGTAATAGATAAAAGTCTGGGCTTTAAGTATTTCTCTGGTGGCTTTTAACTGATGCACTGCTGGCATGAGAAATGACACCTCAGCCTGTAAATTGGTCCTGCGTTGGGATCCACAAAGAAGCGCTATGAGTCTAGTGGGTAGTCCTTTTTCTTTGTTAATCCTTAAGTATGCCTCCCTCCTATTTGAAAGTTTCGGTATCCTCAGCACTAAGCTCAATGCTTATACATCTGGGTCACTACAGGCCTGTTTGCTGGTTGCATGAGCTCTAGAATGGCACTTTCAGGAGTAGAGTTGAGATAGGAGGGTGGTCATGGTGATTTTCTTTTAATAAATCTTAGTGTGAAAAGTGGGGAAAACTTGATAAAAGGCTCCACAGTGAACCGAATCAGGATGAGGAATTTGTCACAAGTTTATGAAAATTACTGCAAAGAAGAGAAAAAGTCCTCATGAAAAGCTGGAAAGCTTCTTGCTGTCTTGCATAAACGAAGTTTAAAGGTTTCCATTTCCTGTGGTAATTCTAACTGCTTTTCTTCAAGAAGGCACAGCAGTGCTTCTCGTTGCACAACACAGAACCTCTAAAAGTTGGGCTGCTCTCTGCTGTTTTAAAAATGGAGGATACAGAAAACCCACTACTCAGCAGGGAATGATTTGGGAATGATTTTTAGAAGGTTTGGTCATGAGTTAATAAGTTCCCGAGATGAGACTAATTGGTGCTGTCTTGGCTGTTACTTGTGTAAAAATTTCCTGTTCAAAGGACTTGCGCCATCAAAGACACAGGGGACATTAAAAGTTGCAAGCTGACTTAACAAAACAAGTGTGGTAAGGGAATTGTCAATAACAGGCCCAGGCAAATATGTTACAGCTTGAGTCAGGCTGGAGCCAGGCTGCCTGCATGCTGTTCCCTTCTACAGATGGGGCAGCACTTGGCAAAGCTGACATGGATTTGGAATTTAAAGCTATGTGGTGATTTCAGTATTTTATTTTCCTGAGAATCAATAAGGATGATTCAACACCAAACCAGATGGCCATGCAGCTACTGTGGAATATCAGCTACAGGCCAACCTTTTATTTTTCTTCAGAACATTACCTCTTACAACAACCTTATTTTCCAAAGTGTATTAAATGCAGCAAAGCACACTTCATTGGGGTGTGTGTCATATTATAATATGCCTCTTTTTTTCCCCTTAGAACTGCCATTAGGATTCTCAGGAAGATCTAATGCTTCTCAGAACTCAGAAAACCAGGATGCGCATTCAAAGGCCGGAGAATGTGGAGAAGCTTCAAAATGATTGGGAGTGAGTTTGGGGGTTGGGGGTTGTTGGGATTGTACTTTGTAATCTGCTTTTTCATTTCATTTTGCTTTCGACTAAAACATTGCAGAAGGAAGCATGATGAAGATAGTTACAGAGCTAGTAAAAGACACTCTACCAGGCCTAGCAGCTACTAAAAAACTGTTTTGGAAGAAGTTTGTAGGCCAGTAATACAATAGCCCCGGATTCTTCCATCTGTCTTAGAGGCCTTTGTATTTTTCTCCTGAGTCCCTAAATGCTAACTTCATCTTCCTCTTTTGCCCTTTCACTTCAATATTTTAACTTTTTATTTTGAAATACTTTTACATTTAGAGGAGAGTGCAAACTAGTGAACCTTTATGGAGAATAATATGGAGAATCCTCAAAGAACTAAAAGTAGACCTACCATTTGATCCAGCAATCCCACTCCTGGGTATTTACCCAAAGGAAAAAAAGTTATTTTATCAAAAAGACATCTGCATTAGAACGTTTATTGCAGCACAATTAACAATTGAAAATATATACAATCAACCCAAGTGCCCATCAATTCACGAGTAGATTAATAAAATGTGATATATGTATGCCATGGAGTCCTACTCAGCCATAAAAAAATGAATTAATGCATTTTGCAACAATCTGGATGGAACTGGAGACCATTCTCCTAAGTGAAGTATCTCAAGAATGGAAAAACAAACACCACATGTACTCACTATTAAAGTGGAACTAACTGATCTGCACTCAGTGTGCACAGATGGAAGTAAAACTCAAAGGAAATAGTGTAGGTAGGAGTGGGGAGATGGGGTGGGGTGGGTGAAATCACACCTAATGGGTACAATGCACACTGTATGGGTGATGGGCACATTTATAACTTTGACTCAAGAAATACAAAAGGAATCCATGTAACCAAAACATTTGTACCCCTGTAGTCTTCTGAAATTAAAAAAAAAAATACAAAGACACTGCAGACATGGAAGTGCTTCATAAATTATAAAGTTATAAATAAATATATACAAGGTCAAAAAAATCCAGCATGAACAACAACAATAAAAAATAATTAATGTAATTACTGATATATTTGGATTTAAATTATAACCTTGCCATTTGTTTTATGTTTATTCAGCATTTTTATGATCTATTTCTGTTCTATTTTGCCTTCTTTTGAATCAACCAAATATTTTTATTATTCCATTTCACTCTCTAATTGCTTTTTGTTTATACACACTTCTACTATTTTTTAGTGGTTACTCTAGAGATTATATCATACATCATACATACTCTGATATAATTTAGTATTTGACCACTTTTCAATAAGACCTTATAATACTTTTAATACTTATAATAATATAATTCCAAATTTGCATTATTGGCATCATTTATTTTAATTCTACATAAATTTAAAAATTCACAATTACCATTATTCTTTCATATAGGCAATATTGATTTAGATTTATCCATATATTTAGCTTTTCAAGTGCTTTTTATTCTGTCTCGAATTTTTGTGTTCCTATCAGTGATCATTTTCTTCTGCCTGAAGAACTCCCTGGGATTTTTTTAAATTTTAGTATGCATCTACTAGTAACAAAATCTATTTTATTTGTCTAGAAATGCATTTTTCCTTAAATTTTGAAGGCTGTTAATTTCTGAGTATAGAATTCTAGGTTGGCTGTCATTTTCATTTGGGATATTAAACATATTATTCCATTGTTTTCTGATTTCCATCATTTTGTTGAGAAGTGACTGTCAGGCTTATTGTTCATTTGCAACATGAATATGTTCTGACATTTTTTGGCTACTTCAAGCTTTTTTTCCTTAGATTTTCAATATTTTTACTATGGTATGCCGAGAAGGGCGTTTTTTTCTTAATGTTTGTAATACTTCTTGACTTTTCAGCTTGATGCCTTCAAATCAATTTTAGAAAATTCTTGGTTATTACCTCTTCAAATACTGCTTCTGCCCAATTCTCTTTCTCTTCTATCTCTGAGACAACAAATAGATGTATGTTAGGACTTCCCATCATATCCTATATATTTCTTATAATTTTTTTGGAAAGCATGAAAATGAGGTTTATTGAGGAGAGAAAGAGAATTATAGGGCAAGAGCAAGATACAGGTTTACAGAGCATTATACATATGCCACAGATGACAACCGGACCCATTGTCGCAGCAGAGAGAGAGCAAAAGGAAGGGCGCAAAAAGCTCTTATAATTCTTTATTCTCGTAATGATTCAGTTTAGATTTTTTAAAATTTATCTCCTGATGCACTAATCCTCTGTTCAGTTGCTTCCAGTCCTCTCTTAAATCCATTTTTGATTAAATGACATTTTGATTAAATTATAGACAGTGTATATGAAAAACTCTAAAGGTTCTGTATAATGTGATATTTTTTCAGAGAGGAAAAATTATTTTTTGTCAAGTAGCCAGAGTAGGAGCTGATCACCTTTATCCAATCAGTAGCTGAGCTGAATCAATGCTGGGTTTCAAATTTATAAAGCTTGGTCTATTTCCGGTTTGCTTTCTCTCCTAGTGTCTTTCTCTCACAGTGTCCCAATTGAGCCTGGAGGGTTTCCCAGAGCTCCTCCTCTTTTGAAGGTCTTGAATTCCAAACTTGTCTACCCAGATCAGTTAAGTAGACGATAACTTCACTGAGTTCTTCGATTGTCTCCTGATCTGTTTAGTTTCTCCCTGTGCAGCCTAAAAGTCAACAAATACCCCTAGGCATGCAAAATATTGGGTTCACTTCAGGAAGTTTACCTTTTCTCTGGGTTCTTGGCCTCTTCAATTCCTGTCTGTCATGGAAGCTCTTTGAAACTTTCAGGTAGATTTTCTTTTGTATTTTTATCTAACTTTTGTAGTTGTTTTTATGGGACACTTAGTTACAGGAAATATTACAGGAAATGTTCAGAGAATAGTTTGGGATGATATGGCTCATTGAGAGTTTGTCATTTTTGATGCAGTTTTACTAACTATATGTTATGCCAAAGAAAGATGCGTCTTCCTACAGCATCCGGCTTAATGTAACCTAAGATTCACAATAAGTTAATTAACACTTACAAAAAGTATAAAACCCCAAAACACTACAACATTATCTTACTTGATTTACAATGAAAAATCTCTGGCTAAATAGTTATGTGAGTAGGGTTCCATTCTATGTTTATTTTGACCCATGTGCATTAATTATTCTTACTGAACATTAGTATCTGGATTTAGGGCTTTGCAATCATCATTTTATTTTATTTGTTAAGATTTTGAATGTTAACATTTCAGTATATTTATGTATGTGCAAATGCTTGTGTTAAAAAATGTAAGCAAGTTGGTAGAAGCAGCTGCCATGATTTCAAATTGTAGTCTAACACAGTGCTCGTATCCTTTCTTAAAAACAAGGTTTTATCGGCTAGGTGTAGTGGCTCATGTCCGTAATCCAGCACTTTGGGAGACTGAGGTGGGAGGATTGTTTGAGAACAGCCTGGTCAATATAGTGAGATCATTTCTCTTCAAAAACTAAAAATAGTAAAACAAAAACAAAACAAAAAACAAACAAACAAACAAAAGCCCCAAGGTCTTATTATTGTAAGGGAGGGAGCTGGTCTTGAAGAAGTTTAGTGAGCAATCTTTTGGTTGTAACAGCAAAACTAACTTAAGACAAAAGAACTTTGTTGGCTCATTTCTTAGTTACTTGAGGCTGCTATAACAAATTACCATAGGCTGAGCATTTAAACAACAAATATTTATTCCTCACGGTTCTGAAAGCTGGGAGTCTAATATCAAGACACCAACAGATTCAGTGTCTGGTAAGGGCTCACTTACTGGTTTATAAATGGCCATCTTCCTGTTGTGTTCTCACATGTCAGACGAGATGAAAGAGTTCTCCGGGTTTTTTTTATTATTATTATTTTATTATTATTATTCCAAGGTATTGTGAGGATACAAACATTCTAGTTACACTTTATGTCTTTGCCTCACCCAAATGCAGGTTAAAGGCGTGCCCTTCCCTCCCTTTAGTGCTCCCCATGTCCTTTAGTTGTAGATTTGCCCCCCCCCGTCCCCCTAATCCCTAGAGAGTATTTCTGCCATGTGATCACCCTAGTGTTCATCAGTTAGTACCAATTTGATGGCGAGTACAAATGGATCCCGTTCTTCTGCTCTTGTGGTGCCTCACTTTGGATGATGGGCCTAAGTTTAGTCCAGGAAAGTATAAGAGGTACTAGATCATC
>CAUYSK010097730.1:0-11198 GCA_963575035.1 Avahi laniger | reverse complement strand
TAGTCCTGGCTTCTCCATGTGGTTGGAGTATAATTTCAGGAGACTCTTTTGCATCCTCTGAATACCACTTTCTCTTTTATAATACATGCTAATCTTTCTACATCACAGGGGTGTAGTGAAATTCATCCTTAGTCACTCCCTTCCTCATTCTCTTGGTTTTGGCTTAGATATCACTCACCATCTCATGAAAACCTTCTGAGTTCTCATACAAAGAGAGAGGACTCCAAATTACACAGTCCCATCATGTCTTACATTTCTTTCAAAGTCCCCCTCACTCTTGTGATTGCTAGTTCAATGCAGTCTTTTTTCTTCCACCCTCAAATACACAGTAAGCTCCATGAGGGTGGGGACTGTGCTTGTTTTTTCAACACTATCTTAGTGTCTAGCACACAGTTGGCACTCAGTATATATCATTTGATGGATTAACAAATAACATAAGTGAAAGTGCTCTTTAGACAAGATGCTAGTGCTATAATTGTTGTTATTGTTATTACTACTAATAGTAATAATAGTAGTAGGGGTAGTTGTAGTAATTGTATAATAGCAGCATTGTCACCATCAAATATAAGACAGAAGGAGAACCACACAATAATATTTAACATTCTCAATATTCATTGTAAACTCTTTCTCTTTTTCCCTCTACCCTTTTAACTGATAGAAATAAATAACTAACAATCAACAAGATGAAAAAGGCAACCTATGGAGTGGGAGAAAATATTTGAAAAATCATATTTCTAAAAAGGGGATAATATCCAAGATAAATAAGGAACTCATACAACTCAATAGCAAAAAATCAAATAGTCTGATTAAAAAATGAGCAAAGGATCTGAATAGACATTTCTCTGAAGAAGGTATATGAATGGTCAACAGGTATGTGAAAAGGTGGTCACCATCACTAATCATCATGGAAATGCAAATTAAAACCACAATGAGTAATCACTTCACATCTGTTAGAATGGCTACTACCAAAAAGACAAAAGATAAGTGTTCGCAAAGATGTGAAGAAAACAGAACCCTTACACACTGTAGGTGGGAATGCAAATTAGTACAGCCACTATGGCAAACAGTATGGTGGTTTCTCAAATAATTAAAAATAGAACTACCTTATGATCTAGCAATCTTACTTCTGGGTATATACTCAAAGGAAATGATATCAGTATCTCAAAGAGATGTCTGCACTCTCATGTTCATTGCAGCATTATTCACAATAGCCAAGACAAGCCGATAAACTAGGCATTTATTCATGGGTAAATAGATAAAGAAAATGTGGCATATACATACAATGAAATATTATTCAGCAAGAAAAAAGGAAATCCTGCCATTTGCAACAGTATAGATGAAACTGGAGTACATTATGCTAAGTGAAATAAGCCAGATACAGAAAGACAAGTACTGTATGATCTTGCTTATGTGTAGAATTTAAAGAAGTAGAACTCACAGAAGCAGAGAGCAGAATGGTGGTTGTCAGGGGTTGCAGGGGAGAAGGTAGAAATGAGGCGATGTTAGCCAAAGAATACAAACTTTGGGTCATAACAGAAACCCCCAACCTTTTTGGAACCAGGGACCAGTTTCATGAAAGACAATTTTTCCACGGACCAGGGGCAGGCAATGGTTTCAGGATGATTCAAGGGCATTTCATTTATTGTGCAGTCAAACCCCTCTGCTAATGATAATCCGTATTTGCAGCTGTTCCCCAGCACTAGCATCACTACCCCAGCTCCACCTCAGACATCAGGCACTAGATTCTTATAAGGAGCGTGCAACCTAGTCCCCTCACATGCATAGTTTATAGCAGGGTTTGCACTCCTATGAGAATCTAATGCCGTCACTAATCTGACAGGAGGCAGAGCTTACACAGTGATGTGAGCAATGGGGAGTGGCTGTAAATACAGATGAGGCTTCACTCACTCACCTGCTGCTCACCTCCTGCTGTGTGGCCTGGTTCCTAACAAGTCACGGACTGGTAACAGTCTATGGCCCAGGGGTTGAAGACCACAGAGTTATAAGATGTTAATAGCTAAGTTCTGGGGATTTAATGAACAACATGGTAACTATAGTTAATAATATTGTATTGTATACTTGAAATTTGCTGAGAGTAGAATTTAACTGTTCTCACTACACATACACACATAACCATGTGAGGTGATGGATGTGTTAATTAGCTTGATTGTGGTAATCATTTACAATGTGTATATTTATCAAACCATTACATTTTACACCTTAAACATATGCAATTTTTATTTGTTAATCATATCTCAATAAAATTGGAAACAAAAAGAATCAAATAACTATATGATAAAATGGCCATATGAATCCAGCCTATAGTAGTGGCTCAGAGTACAGTTTTGTTTCTCATGTACCAGTCCTGGAGATGCATAACAAACTCCAACCTGGAGGAAGATCCAAAGCAGAGAAAAGAGATTAAGTTCTCACCTTGAAGCAGATATAAACACTTCCCCAAGTTATGGGAGTGGAATCTGAAGAACTATAAAATCCACCCATTTGAGAAGGGAAATTGAAAACAAAAAGAGAGTAAAGAAAATAAAGTTCTCCAGCAGGAAGAATCAGTTCTCTGTTGCCATGAGTGGGCTGCTTGATTTTTTCACACTTGAAAAGGAGGGGAAACACTATGGAACGTTAGGGACGCTGCCTTGTTAAGGCGACGCTGTTTTGAATGAGTTCCTGATATCTGGGGGCAGGGAAGAGGAACAAAGCAAGGGAAGACACCAGCGTGGGCCACCGAAGAAGAGGTGGGGGAGCTTATTGGGACTTATGAGAAGCTTGGAGCAGATGATGAGTCCAGAAAGTTCATGGGCAGGGACCTACAGGCCCATCTTCTACTCACTGTGAGAACCTCTCCGGGACTCTCAGGCTTCACCTGCAAGCCCATCACCTTGTGTTTGCTGTTTGTCACCTTGTTAAGGAAGCACCTTTTTGTCATGTTGCTCTGAGAGCTTGCAAAAGCAGAAAAACAGGCTATGCAGTAAAACATTTTCTTCCCAAGAACTCAGTGAGGTATTGAATTAAGTGAATCGTGACCATGTCTGTCACCCCTAAATAAGTCAAGTCTTTGTAAAAGAGTATTTTTATAAGATTTAATATGATCACAAAATTCTTTATCGATTGGATACTGCTGAAATGTTCTACATGTGTGCATTCATTCATCAGAAATTTATCACCTCCCTACTGTGCAGCTAAAATATGCTAGGTCCCGGGAATACACGATGAAGTCAATTACCATCCCCGACTTCAGGACCGCAAATTTGGGCAAATCTAGACTTTAAAGAGCTGTGTATTTCCTTTTATAAAATAAAATTCAAAGACCTTTGCTGAGTGATTTTTGAAAATGGCATTGTACTGCACCTGGAGGCAGGCTGGGGCGCGTCCCTGGGGCTTGTTGACATCCACAGCTACCAGCTGCCAACCGCCAGCAGCATCTTCGTGAAACATCTTTAAGACAAAGTGGGAGATGAGTCAGAGACATTTAACATGGAACACTGAGAACTCTCACTTTATGTCTCCAGCTTTCTATACTTTTATGTTATCAAGAATTTGTGTTGTTATGGATTTATATTTGGAACATAAATCATTTCAATTATGCTCATTTTAACACTAAAAATGTAAGTGAATAATAACAGTAACAAGAACAATGATAATAACTTGAGTTTATTGAGTACTTGCTACTTGTCAGGTACTTCCTACCTCACCTATGCTTTGCATATAATTGCTCCACTATTCTTCTCTGCAAGAGAAATACTTCAGTATTTTATCCCCATTACATTGATTATTATCTCTTAGATCTGGGAAAAAATGAAAATTAATATTCTAAAGAATTATGTCTGATGTGTTTTTACTATAGGTGGCAAATTTTTATTTTTATTTAGTGGGTATTTCTTACTGAGCTAATAATATTCTCAGGATCAACAATACAACAAGAGTGCATGTGGCACAGAGAAAGAGACCGGTGTTATTTTAGTGCTAGGAGACATACACGGCGCTTAATAGACTTGGTGTGATTATTTTAACCAGGCCGAAATTAATCAGCTCAACAGAAACTTTATGTACACATTCATGAAGGGAATTTAGTTTCTTTCAGCTTGTAAGTGATGAAATTCAAGATACAATAGGGCTACTAAAATCTGAAATTCATTGCTTTGGATGCACAGATTATTATCTCAATGCATATTTTATTTATTCAAAAATTACTAATCTGTCAATATTATACGCAGCTGGAAGACATTTCCCACTTATACATATTTTCCCACTAATATTAATACATTTTCTTTCCAGTTCCTAAGGAGTATGTGTGTTGGGGGGCTGCGGGTAATGAAGTAGGGTAAAATTAAGGGTTGTTATTTTTCGAAGTAAGGATACTAACCACAAGCACTCGCTGTTTCATTCCTGCCTGAGATCACTGCTCTGCACACATAAACATTTCCTTTCCCTTCCTTATTTATGTCCTCATGTTAGTTAGTCTGGCTTTGTGTTCAAAAGCGTAATTGCGGATGGAAATATGAGTGAGATGACTCGAAGATCCCATTACCTAGGATTTATAATCATAATTTCAAATCCCTAGTAGATTATTTGCAAACAGCGGTAACCTTGCCCTGGTCGGAGACGAGTGCTGAAATTCACAGGCCATGTATGTATTTTTTAAATGACAAAACTGAGGTGCACATTTACACAAAGGTTCTTTGCAAAGATGCCAACTGCAAGTTGTTTATCTCGGCTGTCCATTTACAGGATTCTGAGTCTCTTCAGAATGTATTTTAAAAGCTATTCTTGGTGGTAGAATCAAGCACATCCTTCCTGAATAGGCTCATTCTGGGAATACAGACTTCGGTGGAAATGCAAACCTGTTAAAGTGCTTTTTTAAAGGCCCTGTCAAAATTCTGGGAATTTCCTTTTAAGGACAAAAGACAGAACCTATTCCGCTAGTCACTAGTTAAAAACCCTCTGTTGATAACACCCCTATACCCTCTTATCACGGCACAAAGGATCCCTGGGGCATATGTTTACTTTGATTGGTAGCAGACTAATTTTCTCTGTTAAATCATTTTTTTTTTCAGTAGGCCGAAATCAAATGAATCAATTTAATTGTCAGTAGAAGTGTTCTCTGAAAGTCACTCCTTTGTATGAAATAAAGCAAAGGAAATGCAAAATGTTCATTGTCTCTTTAGTTCTCTAAGTTTTAAAACAACATTTAGACTGGTTAATACAACAGTAAATCTTTGAGATAGAAGTTGGGCTAGCTATCAGGAGCTAGGAACCCTCGGAGACTCAGATCCTTGGGGGAAGTGTGGCAGGGGCTGCCAGTCATCCCTCTATGTTTTCCCTGTCTTCCAAAGTAAGAGAATTTTTATGGGGCCACTGGGACCCCAAGAAAAAGACTAATTCTTATCTTTTTGTGAAGCTCACCTTGACCACATAACTACATACTGGCCTATAGGATGTAAGCAGAAACCCTCTCTTTCTTCTTCTATTTCTCCTTCCTGCTCTCTGGAATATGGATGTGAGGGTTTGAGCTACAGCAGCCATATTAGTCCACAAGGCAACTTTGATCATGGAGACTGGGCAAGGTGGAGCAGAAAGACGGAAGGAGTCTGGATCTGTGGAAACACAGATGACCATACAACCCCGAATGACCTTGTCCAACTCTATGAGAGGGAGAATGGGATTCTACCTTATCTAAGCCATTTATTTTGGACTTTTTGTCCCTTGCAGCTGAACCTAACTTAACTAACACAGGTGGTTTCAGTTAGAATGTCCAATTTTTTTTTTATTTGAATGATGTAACTATTCCCTTCTCATTACATAATTAAACATGTTTACTGTTAAACATTTAGAAAATGTGATGAGCTGTAAAAACATCTTAAACCCATCCCCTAGAAATAACCACTACTAACATTTTAGAGTTAACTTTCCAGGTTATTTTATACACACATACACACACACACACACACACATAAACATAAGATCCTTTCTGGGGTACTAATATGTTGTTAGCATATTTTCAATTATTATTTTAATGGTTTGTATTTATTCCAATTTCATAATTTATAATCAACAACTTATTGTTAGAGATTAAACTTATTTCCATTTTTTTAATTTACCAAAAGTGCCCCATAAATGTCCTCAAATATATATTCTCAATTATTGTCCAGAATTTTTCTTAGGATAAATTCCTAGCAGTGGGATCTCTTAATCTCATAGAATACAAATTTTTAAGCCTTTTGATACATATTGCCAAACTGTTTTACAGAAAAGATGGTCTAATTTACACTCTCAGTAATAATATATGAGAATCTCCCTTTGAGCCAACAATAAACACTGTTTTTTTTAAGAAAAGAGAAGTTAACATGGGGCTAGAACAAATACAGCCATATCAATGGCAGGACTTATAATGGATAAATTAAAAGGAGGCAGGAACTCATAGTAAATAGAAATACTGAAGGCTCTAGCAGCTGAGTAACCTGGTTTTGAGTTCAAGTTCTACCACTTGTAGGCTATGTAATACTGGGTAAGATGATTAACTTTCTAGTCTTTGTCATTTTTTTCATCTGCAAAGCAGAGACAATAATAGTACCTACTTCTTGCTATTATGGTGAAGACTAAATAAGACAGGTTATAAAGCCATTACACAGTGCTTAGTGCAGTCGTCAATATATGGTAGTGATTGTAATAAGATGTTCTGAATTGTGGAACACTATATCAATAACATGAATAGACTTCAATGAGTACTCTGCTCTTTTCATTTTACAATCATTTGGAAACCCACAGAAATTTCAGCCTTGAGAATTATCTCAGGTTTGTTCATGTGTAACTACTAGGATTTTATAACGGGTCACCTGATTTACAAAGTAGTCAAAAGCGTTTTGGAGATTGTTCTACTATAGGCAAATATTATCAGCAGCATCATCAACACCAATAGGTTATCTAATGGGAGGTAGTAAGAGAAAGAATCTTGGTAATGGAGAATCACTAACAGCTGAATTAAAATTTCAAACTCAGACACACAAACACACACACAGAGTAATGCAGAGAAAATCTAAAATTTATTTTGAAATCTTTATGTTCTTTGAGTTCTTTCAAAACAAATCGTCTTTAAAAAAATAGATAATAGTCATTATGATACAAGATAGTGAGAGTGGACACCTGGCTTGATTTAATTATTAAATAATATATTCAATAATTCAGCCTCACAAAATTTAATTCTCATTTATGGCTTCCTATGATGAATGTATTATTCTATTACTATGGTTTCTTATTAGGAGCTCACGATTGCACCATGTTAGAATAGCCCTTCCCTGAACTGCATTATTAAACTGCTTTCTCACATATTTTAATGATGTATTTTCACATGGAAATCAATGACCTTGGAACACAGTAAATAAATCTTTACTAGAGTACTGTCTTTGAGCATTAAATTGTATATAGACAATTAAATTGTATACAGACAAAGTAGCAGTTCTTTGAACTCTACTCCAGGCAAAGCTGGGGTACGCTCACTCATCTCTGTCATGGCCAGTCTGGGCCGGAGGACCAGAGGACTGGTAACACTACCTGAAGTGAAGTTTCGAAGTAATGAGAGTAAAGGTCAGGATTAGATTCTGTGCGCAGGACTTTGTCTGCCAGCACATCTGAACATCCCAACATCTGGTCCTGCAGCAACACCACTAAAAAACTGTGGCAGGGTAGTTCCATCGTGGGGCTCTTACATCATGGGTGTGTGCATTTCTTGCCCTTCACCCAGTACAGAACGGAACATGCGGCAACCGTTACCCACATCTAATAACTATGCAGGTCTGAAAGTCACATGCCCTACCGGAGTTCAGGTAGGTGCATGATTACTAATCTGAATTTTCTACATCATTTTCTTTCTGTTTTCCTGTTACATGTTTTATTATGGTCTCCACAAGACCTTTGGCATTAATCTTTCTGTAATTTGTTTCTGTGCTGTGACTTGGAGGCATCTGGTGGTGACCATTCAACTAAAAATGGTGCTTTGTTATTTTAAAGAAATAGTTCTCGTCACTGATTTTCTTTTGCCTCTAAATCAGACCCGGCTCCTACTGAATTGCCTAAAATGTCAGAAAGCCCCTTCTTTGTCCAGTTAATGAGTGTGTGAGTGTGTGTGTGTATAATATATAATATATATATTTATAATGTATATATATTTACACACATGGCTGTTATAAGAAGTCTACAGACTTATAAGTCCAACATGTCTGAAATCTGTTAGCCCTTTGGTGAGAATAACTTACATCAAATAACTGCAGATTTTCCACATACTAGAGAAAGGCAAGAATGGACTTCATGTCTGAAAAGCTGTGTGCTTTACAATAAATAACCATCTTATGGTATTTCCTCAAAGCCTGTTTTATTAAAATTAAAAACTTGTGACTTAGTGTTTTAAATCACTTAAGAAGAAGTCCTTGTTCACAGAGTTTAGTCAGATTTTTAAAATGCAACAGAATCACGGCAAATGATATCTCTCCCTTCTTTACACATAAAACATCTGGCCCCATTTGCAAGAGGCTAGTAAGGGGTGGGCGGGGCCTCGAGGCCTGTTGCTAGGCTACCTAAGTGGTGTTTCACCAAAAGGCCGGCAGCAGGAGCTTCGGTTGCTTAGCAACCAGGTCCTCAGCCATAGCATTTTTCTTAATGAAGGTTTTTCACAATTCTCTGTGTGATTACCTCTGCTGAATATCTAGATGCATTATCTCTGAATTACCAACTTATTCCTCCTGATGAAGTACAATTTTGCATCAGAATAATTTTGTACAACTTTGTTCAAAGTCTCTTCACGTTTCCCTTTCTATTATAACTTCCGGCTGATTTGATGGCACTTGGAAGCACTACTTTTCCAGCTGTGATTTTATATCTAAGAGTTACTCAATAAACATAATATGGTTTTAAAGACATTTTAGGTCATCTCCCAGGAACACTGCTTGGGATTTAAGTGCTCAGTTCATAGTTCCATATTCAATTTCGGTCTCGATGCCTATAAGAGAAAACATGCCCTTCAAGAGGTTGTCACCTAAGGATGGACTTGGAACTTTACTGTCCCTCATAGTTTTATAAAAGAGAGGAGAGAAGAAATAAAAATTTGATATGGTTGATTCCTTCAAGGCTTTCCTACATGGCATCTCTGATATAACCTAAATTGCATTTTCAAAAACTCTTTCGTGGAAGTTTGAATAGTTGTCAAAATTGAATAACATCAACACTATTTCATCTATAATAAATTAACCAGACAATTCACTTGTACAGCATCATAAAGATGCTGCAACGTCATGAGGTTCTTCCCAGATATTAATATGTTTAATAGCATTAAACATGTAATTATTAAAAGTTCAATTTGAAGGTTTTCAAAGTAAAATTTGTACCTTGGCTCTTTACTACATAGCATTGTCCAAATAGATCTGTATGAGTATTTATAAAAATTTCTTTTAGAATTTAATATTAAATAATTAATTTAATATTAGTGTTATTTAATATTAAATAATATTTACAAGGCATTAAATCGTTTTATTTTTGATTATGAAATTTTTATTTTCTCTCTCTTTTATAAAGATTTATACTAAAGATATATAAACCTGCATTCCTCTTTTTAACTACCACAAAAACAAACACACACACATAAAAAAAGCCACACACAAAAAAAATCAAATACATTGGATCTGAATTGCCCCCTTATGTAATAACTAAAATTGTAGGCCTTCTCCCATTTCTCAGTAGTCTTACTGTTGTAGGGGAGCAATATTGTTTTATGGGAACTTATTATGGGAATCCTTCTGAATATACAGTGAGTCCTCAAAAATCGCAGGCATGCTTTTGGGGTTGAAGGGTCTACTTCATAGGTTATTATACTGTGATTGGTTTGTTCTGAATGAAATATATTTTCCGATTCAAAAATTCTCACCCTGTACATAAAGGACATTATATAGGCTTGCAATTAATGAATAAATACTCATAAAAGTAGGAAATTCCACATTTGTTATATTTTATCTGCAAGCCCTTTGAGAACTTGTGGTATCAGAATCAAATCAAAGGTACATAATAAATGTGGTTGACAATCTTGGTTTTGTATTAAAATCACCCATGGAGCTGTTAAAAATATGGGTGCCCTCACCCCACTACCTAGAAAGCCTGATTTGTTTGTTCTGGGTTTAGGCTTCTGCACCTGCATGTTTAAACAACTCTCTAACTGAGTCAGATTGTGGACACCCGTCATATCAGAGCTCCCTTAAGTACCATGGATGGTGAGGTGGCACATGTCCATGTTCGAATGGGTTGTGGCATCGTCTTGTTGATACTGTACCTGCGTGGTGGCTGTTGAAGTAGTGCTGCTTCTCGAGCCCCACATTTGTTGAAACTGTACTCGGATTTCTGCAAACGTTTCAATGATGACAGCAATAAACACATTCTGAAAGAAAATTATAAACCACATTTACCAAACATTGGGAAGAAGGAAGCAGAGTGTACCCAAAACAAACAAAAGATCTGTAAAACTATCACAAAATACAGACTCTATTAGTACAGTTTTTTGCAGCACCTTCACAAGCCAGGCAAGGAAGAAAATGAGAGTGATGAAATAGAAGTAGGAACGCCAACGGGGGAAGCTGTCAATCGCTCTGTACATGAGGAACACCCAGCCTTCCTGCGAGGCAGCCTCGTAGACTGTGAATATGCTGGTGCCTGTCAAGAGAGAGGAGAGCAGATTGAGTTATGCTTGACTTTTGAAAAAAGAAAACATTTCCCAGAAAAACAATCAATATTTAGCCATGCTCATTTTCTCAATGACAAAAGCTCTTCAAAAAGGGATTAAAATCACATGCGACGTTTCATTGTTCTTATAAGATTTTATTTCTATGAATTTCTTTTGTAACACTGACTTTACACCATAGCTTTTTATTTTTTATTTTTATTTTATTTTTATTTTTTGTAGAGATGGGGTTTTGCTATGTTGCCCAGGCTGATCTTGAACTCCTGGTTTCAAATGATTCTGCTACTTCAGCCTCCCAAAGTGCTGGGATTACAGGCATAAGCCACTGTGCCTGGCTCTTTCTATAGAATTTCAAGAAATTTTTGATAAAGCTGTTTCTGTCTAGCAATAAAATAATTTTATTATATCTGTAGCTGTTAAATACATCTAATAACATGGAAAAGGAAATGAACATTCAAACCAAATATAA
>CAUYSK010097726.1:25000-29299 GCA_963575035.1 Avahi laniger | reverse complement strand
CTGTAGTCCCAGCTACTTGGGAGGCTGAGGCAGTAGGATCGCTTGAGCCCAGGAGTTTGAGGTTGCTGTGAGCTAGGCTGACGCCACGGCACTCGCCCCAGGCAAGAAAGTGAGATTCTGTCTCAAAAAAAAAAAAAAATAGAATACAGCCTATCTTACAACAAAATAAAATGTGTATGAATTAACCCTGAAGCAGGTTCTTGCCAAAACCAAGTGACTTAAAGTGGGTTTCCCAAAATAGAATCCAACCGTCTCCCTCACCACTGTGTAATTAGTGCCTGTTTGTACTTTCTTTGAAGACTTTAAAGAATTCGTCCCATAACTAAAATAACGAATATGGATCACTAATAACAAGAACACCTTGCTCTTACTTAGGACCTAACTCCTGCAAAGCATTTCATCCTTTTTAAGCAGGACAACAGTTCTGTAAGGTCCTTTTCCTTGCCCTTATAAGAACACCTGCCTGTCCCCCAGAATTCCCTGCCTTTACAGGGCGTACTGGGGAAAATTTACTAACACTTAGCAATTAACTTACTGCTGTCTTCCTCAATTACACAGTCCCTGGATACCACATTCTTTACCTAAGGCTATGTACTACGGCCATTTATAGTGGGAGGCTGCTGGAAGTCACATCCTTCTTGGAATCTAAAAGGTGCTAAGGTGAATAGGACAATATATAACCAGCCCAATGCAAGACGACAGCAAGTCCATTTCAGTTGGAGGTACTGATTACCAATTCATAATAATGCAACGATGACTAAGATCAGTGACAAACCAGCGGGGGGCAGAGGCAAGATACAGACAAGATGGGGGTGCACTGGCTGTAGAAAACTTTAAAACAATAAAAACCAACCCATCATATTCCCAGCTTCAGCCACCCCTACCCACCTCCTCTCCCCCATTTGGCACACTGCTACCGCTCGTCGTCATTTTGTACTGTTAGAATGCTAAAAATTAATTCTTTCAAGCTAGACTTAGGGTCCATAATTAAAATGCTGAGTGGTTTTCCCAAACATATACTTTTGTCTGTCTTTACACAGGAGGTAAAAGTAAAAAGAAAAAAAGTTTAACTTTCACAATCTTAAAGCACTAGTGTAGCTAAGATCACTTGGGGTGTGTAAAATACAGAATCTCAGGCAACTCCCCCTATCTGACTAGTAAGTGATTCTGACGTAGACAGCCTACAGGCCTCTCTGAAATGCCAACCGGATCATAACCAACCCTTCCCCAATATACCCGATTACAGGCAACTGATAGCAATCAACAGGCCAGGCAGATTCAACTTGTGCAAGTGGACATTTATCTTGCTAGAAGCAGTTTACCAGTGGAAATTTTCAGGCAAGACTCCTAAACTATGCTAAATAACAATAGTTTAAATACGGCAGTAATGAAGAAAGGATGTACCCCCTTCTCAACCTTGCCATAAGTAGTTAAAAAAAACATTTTATTAGTTTAAGGTCATCCTCAAATGTTAGTGCACTGATAAATTGCACTCCTAAACTGCATCCACATCAGTTTACTGAGATGTGTCACTGTGTTATGCATGGATCTGGATTCTGACATTTCTGGTGAAACTGATCCCGGATGAAATAGACTCAGACAGTTCAGCATCAACACCAACAGTGTGGTAGGTAACAGGTCCAGTCATTCTGTTTCTCAGAATATGCTGCTAAACAGAGTACTTTTCAAAGTGCAAGACAGTCTTAAAAACTATAAAAAAACTTTCCAAGCAGAATAAAAGCACATTGAGTAAATTAGCTTCTAAAGCATGGGACACAAAGGCCTGATAACTGGATTCGAACATTAGTGAGACTACCTTTCAAAATCTCAGCACGAACTGGCACCCGGGCAGGTGTTCCACACACGCTGCACTCTGATCTGTGCACGACACAGCCGTTGCTATCCCAGTGCGGAAAGAGTAATATGATTACATGACCTGCACTTAAGGATAGGGAAGGGATTTAGAGGAGGAAACGCAGGACCCCAGGAAGAGAAATCAACTCACCGGGTAGCAGACACCTAGTAACCCAAAGGTATCAAAATCTGATGAGGACGGCAGGCCTAGAAGGCTCATTATTTGAGTGTAAGTGGGATTGGTAGTTTTAACAAGAGTCTACGAAACTGAGAATTGAGAACTGCGTAACGCTGTCCATTAGTAAATACAGGTTGGTTCTACAATAAACTAGCAAACTGCTTATTAACTTTACTTTGTTGACCAAATTCTAGGAGGGTGCTGAGCTCCCTGCTAATATTTGAATTTACCTGTCCCTTTTTGTTCCCCTAAATCTTTCACCACCAACCACCCACACTCAAATAGGTTGCTGAAGATAAACCGTATTATTTATGTCCAGTGTCTTCTGAAATCCTAAAAACCAGTAATTTATAAAAACTGTTGGGGCGGTGGGAAACATTAACAAATCATACCAAGAGACAACAGCAAAAAGATTTTGGAAGCTGCAAAGCTTTTAAACAAATGGTTAACTAAGTAGACTCCAAGAAAAACAAATATTCTGCCAGCTTTCATCAGTGAGGACACCCCCGATTATACCACAGAATGCCGACAAAAGCTTACGATCTGGCAGCCCAAATAACTGGAGAAATGTAGGTTAAAGGGGGCTAAAGAGGACTGACTGAGAGCGTTTGACGGTTAAACTCCCAGATTCTCCATCCTGCCGGACACCTGACTCCCCCGCATCGCGGCAGAGATTTGTTCTCGGAAGCAGGTGGGAGAGGGACTGAACGAGGCGCACGGTGAGGAAAATAGGTGAATTTTAGTAGTTTACTTGTTAAGATCCCTCAGCCTCGTTCCCTCACTGGGATCGCAACACTGGCAGCCAGGATTTTTACTCTTCAGGCAGGAGAGTGGAAGAATTCTCTGGTGAGCCTGACCAGCTTGAAAAAACAAAACAAAGATAGATCAAGACGCTCCTCAATACAATGAACACAGCCAGATCACCCAACAGTGAACCCCGTGGTGGACAAACTCCCCTCCCGGCCCAACACACTTATTCACAACATCCAATCAGCCTTCACAATGTTCCACTCCTAAAGGTGAGCCAAGGATTACCAAACACCTCATTTCTAATAGGAAAACCAGAAGTCAAAGCCAAAGCAAGATAAAGCATCTTGGAAGGAACGAACTTTTAAACAAGTTTTCACTAGTAACCTCAGAAAAGAGAAAAAGATAATGTGTCCATGTAATGTGTTCCTATAACAGATGGGGGTGCGTCCTTAGAATTTAAGAGATAATTGAAATTTGTAATCAAAAGATTAAATTGTAGAAACCGCTCAGAAGACAAACAGACTAAAACAGAAAAAAGAAAAAAATACATGTCCAGGGCTCATGCCAAAATAACAAGAATTCCAGAGAAAAAAGAGGAGGGTGGTGGATGGGAAAAGATACGAGTTCAGTCTTATTTCCCGTATCTGAAGAACAAGTTTACACAACCACAAGACCCTTTGAGTGCCCAACACAACGGGTGAAATGAACCCAAGATACACGCGTGAAACTTAAGAACGCCAGTGACAGAGGTAAAGCTCTACCTTAAGAATAAAAAAGATTTCACATGTAGTGTCCAGAGCCAAAATATCTAATTTCTTTACCGAACCTAGAATTCTCTATCCAGGCAAACTAATCCAGTACAGATAATGACCTTTTGCAGACAGGAAGGTCTCGAAGCTATCGCTAAGATGTGCTGCACCAGTCACGGTAGCTAGGAAACAAAGGATCTAAATTCAGAGTCAAAGGGAACCTCAGAATGATGACACCCCAGAGCTCAAGAGTTACTCCACAATTCTTAAATGGCATTCAGATATGGTATGGCTAATGAAATGCTTCCAGTTCAGACTGGAACATGGAAACCCACCAAGAAAACAGGAGGCTGATATATTAGCAACTAGATTTGCATAAAAGGAAAAATTTTCAATTCTGTAAAAGTTTGGAAATAAACTAGTGCCCAGTAGACAGAATATGTAGGCCAAGAGGTAATGCCTGAAATGGATCTGAGAACAGCACTTTAAAAACGTGACTTAGATATATGAAAACGAAACAATTTAAAAATCAGGTTAACAGATGTTTTTCTGCAAAACCCTTCAATCTGCAGGGGAAAAAAGTTGTTTTTCCTCAAGCTAGGAGTGGGGATGATCTCCAAAATTACAACAAAATTACTGGGTCAAACAAATCTGAGTACGGCCTTAGTCTATCATTTTCTACTAATTAAATCTGAAAAAATATGGGGCTTATAAACGTTTTAACAAAGAATCGAAATTAACCTGGTAGCATTTCCTTAAGCCAAGCTA
>CAUYSK010097726.1:0-20000 GCA_963575035.1 Avahi laniger | reverse complement strand
TCACTGGTTCTTCTTCCTTAAAGGTAATAAAGCAGAATCCACGCCTCTTATTGGTCTTGTTGTCCATGGGGAGCTCTATGGATTCCACCTGTTACCAAAAAAACAAGTTTTAATACAGCAGGTGCTATTTTGTATTTTGGTAATATTAAAAAGACAAGTTTAGTAGATAAAAAATGCAAGAACATATTTGGCCCTGCAGCTCTATTCAGCTATGTCTCTCCCTCTTTATTCTAACCCTTCAAAAGGGGTTCTTCAAATAAGAACATCTGTTCCCCATCTAAAGCCTTCACAACTATTTACAAAAGTGAGATTCACCAAGTACTGACATGCGCTACCTAACTCAAGGGTCACAAATCCAAATGCCCACAAGGAACAAGGAGAAAACAATTCTAAGAAAAGCCAGAATTAAAATGTCTGCATTTGGAAGAAAAGGAAGAGTGGGGTGGTAAGAACTACTGGAAACTGGAGAGTACATGCCTCACTCGATCTTAGAGATGCTGCCATGCAGGAAGGCAGTGGCAGTCCCAATGTTGCTCTTGCAAATGCTTAAGAAAAGCTAGATACTCAGATTTTGTGGGCAGTATCTCAACTCCTAAATACTAACAACAAGCCATGTAGTCTGTTTGAATCGAGCAAAAAAAAAAGTCTGCAGGCTATATCTGGGGCCTAAGGTCACAAATTTCTCAACCTAGCTTTAAATCATTAACTCATAAAAGAAGCCTCTATATCTATTTCACTGATTAGTCTATAATCGGTCTCATTAAATTTGCACTGTGTTTAAATTGGTAAGGTACTACACCCTATTCTTAATTCATTTCTTTCCTATTCTGAGCAATTTTCTTTCTATTCTGTATTTCTTCCTCATATCATTTGTATTTTTATTTCTCCTACTAACTTGATAAATTTCTTGAACTAAGAATGTCTGCCTATTGCATATGGTGTATCCTGTGCCTAGCAATACTTCCTACACAGTGGGCACTCGATAAATGAGGGGAAAATGCAATCACCTCATCTTGAAAGACCTGCTAATGAAGTATTTACAATATCCTCATTCCAAAACATAGCATAAAATCTGCCCTAATCGCTTTGAAAAACCCAGTGACACTGAGTCCACTTAATGTGACAATCATATTCACACTAATCTTGACGTAAACTGGGTCAAAACGTTTATAACATACCTCACCAAAACCACCAAAGTACTCCCTTATTTTCTCTTCAGGTGTATCTGGAGAAAGGCCACCAACAAATATTTTTTTAACCGGCTCTTTTGTTTTCATTGCTTTGGCCCTTTTAGGATCAATCACTTTCCCATTCAATTTATGTTCTTTCTGATCCATGACCTAAGGAAATTGAAGTTTTCATTTTAAATGTGTATATCTTCACTAAAGTTCAGACTATTAATTTACTTAAAAATTACTAGTTAAATATAGCTAATGCCAGGCCTATGCTGACTGGCTCAAGATTAAACTGTCAAGGCACACGGTGATGTAACATCAACTAACACACCAGTGTTTAAATCTACAGATGAGTAAGGTGTGCACGCGTGTGTGTGTGTGTGTGTGTGTGTGTGTGTGTGTGTCGGAGGGGGCAGAGGGAGGCAGAAATGTAATCAATTACTAGATAACCATCACCTTTAACTGCCAGCAATACATACAAACATGGTTGCTACTTTAGCCCAGGACCAAAATGATGATTTGATCAAAAGTTGTTTGCCTGAAAAAATTTCAAGATCTATTTCTGTGAACTTATTACAACACATCCTTTTAATTAGGCATCTTTAAGTCTCAGTATTTTTTAAAGTTTAGTAGAGCCTGGCACACAAATTATGCAGAAAACAGTTCCTGAATCTGCCTCACTTCATAAAATGTGTTGGCAAAAACTAGAATTCTTTCTTTCTATACTCGTAAAAGGGGAACCACAAATGGGCAAAGTCATTGTGTCACACTATCCACATTTTAGCATTTTATATTAACTGATCAGAACACATAACACACTACCTTATCTACACTCTCCGACTCTTTAAATAGCACAAAGCCAAAACCCCTTGATCGCCCTGTGATAGGATCTAACTTCAGAGTGCAGTCTACAACTTCACCAAATTTGGAAAAGTAGTCCTTCAGATCTTTCTTGGTAGTGTCCCAGCTAAGGCCTCCTATAAACATTTTCCTGTAAAGACAAAAAGCAGTATTAAAATGCTAAAAAATAAATTTAAACTTTACCTTAAATATCATCCATATCAATAACACACCTTTTCCGAACTGCACCAATTTACTGGGCAGTATATTAAAATGGCATTCTTCCTACATAAGCGCACATCAAGAACATCCTATTCCAGAATGTTCTGCTCATCACTGCTGCTCCTGAATAATTACAATAGTGAGCAAGCAGCAAATTAAGTCTTTCAACTTGCTAAAAAGACAAATATATACCCAAAGTAAAAATACTGTACATTTAGTTTTTCTTAAATTACGAGTTAAATATTGTTAACAACAAAAAACAGAATCTTAGCTTCGAATTTCTCTTCCAAATCTTTATTAAACTTGTCAAAAAGCTACGAAGTCCCCAGTGGTCACAGCAACCAGCATCATGTCTATGCTGAAGCTCCTTTTCTACTTTGAACAGTTTTCTCATTAACAAAATTACTTAGCACATAAAATGGAAAATTTGGAAAATTCTGTGTCACAATTAAGTTGTGAACTAACTTTTTTGATGTGCTAAGACTCCTTAGCAAAGACAAAAGTAATCTATAATGTAAACAATTTAGTGAAAATTGTCCATTGAAGCACAACCCACTAATTATCTTTTTACTTACAGTAGAACAATTTATTTACAGTTTATTTACAGTAGAACCTCAGTTAACCAGCAATAAAATACTGAAGCCTTTAAAATGCTAAAAGTGGCAGGTGGTTAGTAGAAAACCACCAAGACACTTTAAGACCAAATATACATACTCAAAATAAAAAAAATTTTAGATGAAGTCTTACTATTATTACAGCAAAATGCCAGAAAGCTCAGATCTGGCAGCTGTGATCCCTTTCAAATCTGCTCCCATTGCGCGTCCCTTCCTCCCCCGCCAAAAGGGGCCACCCTATACCTACCTCCTACTCTTTAAAGTGACAGGACTGTAGATTTTTATTTTAAGAGTTAACTGTCAGAATTTGTTATGTGATGGCTAAATATTTCACCATGAGAATAAACTCAAACTCACTCAACATGTTCTCATCTTTACAGCTGAGGGTGGGTCTTGAGTAGGGATGGGGATGTGGGACTAATTTACAGCTCTGGAAAGAAATTAAAGAAGGCCTTTCATTAGGAAACATCTCCATCTTGTGGGCTTTTAGGATATTGCCGCCAAGGCCCATTCTTGTATTGTGAAGCCAATTAATTGTCCCTTTAATTAAGACCTTACTTCTCCTAGAAGATGCCTGATTAACTGAGGTGCTACTGATCTTACTATAGTATTTTACCAAACTTGTTTTATTTCTAATGACAAAGCTAACTTTTAGTGCAAAAGAAATCTTACTTTAGACATATACTGCATTTCCCATTTCAGGTTAGATTTTCAGCTTGTACAGTTGTCTAGAGCTGGGCCTTTCATATGCTTAATTTTCAGGACTTACTCAAAATTTCCATGCCTGAAGTAACATTTGTAAAACTCTTTTGGTATTTTATAATCAAATGAACATAACAAACACACCCATAATGTTTTGTGTAGGTATTTTAAATGTTTACTTATTGCCAATTCCATGGAAAAATTTTGGATTATTTTCTCAATAATACACATTTTCTTTCATTTGAATAATGTACCTTCTAAGATATAAGCCTTATTTACATAATTTGCTGTAAACACCTTATTTAACCTAAAGGTCAAGAGTAATCCCTTCGTAGATCAAAGTTCATTACCAACATGCATTCTTTCAAAGTAAGGAGGACACTATCTTTTTAACGAGAAAGAGAATTGACTATAAAAGCAATGACCTCTTGCTCAGATGTCCATGGCCAAGTTCTAGAACAGAAACAACTTCAACTGAGATTTAACTGTTGTTACCATTTCTATTATTACAGAAATTTACCATCAATAATTGAACAGTTTGAAATTATTTCAGCCTGAAAAGAACAGTTATAACAGAAGCCTTATTTTAAAAAGCTCAAGTTCAAAGGTAAGAAAATTCTGTCTGACCTATTCACCAGATATATAGAGACAGAACTAATTTTGATTTTATTTAACCAAAGCAATGTTAATGTTGGGAAAGTGTCCTAAATTTAAGAAATAAAAGAATTACAAAGAAATAAAACACCAAGAATGAGGCATGTTCTATTAGTATTCACAAGCCCCAAATATTTTTCACAGATATGAAGTAGATTCTCTTAAATATTACATAAGCATATTAACTAATCAACAGATCCAGTTAAGTGCTAAGGAACTCCCCACCTTGAACACAGTATTTATTATAGAAGTTGTTAAGTGTGCCTACCTTAGAGCTGCAAGGGTTCACTGAAGATGCTGTCCCTTCCTGAACTACTCATCAAATCCCATTTATCCAGAATATTAAATATTCTGGTCAACTGTAATTTTTACATATTTTGTACAGTGATTACTAGTTCTCAAAAAACTAGAACAAAGTATTTAGTAAAACTTCAGCTATCCAGTGCCTTTAGAGAAAATAAGAAGCCACGTATTCCACCTTCCTTACAGCACTGTCCACGTTCCCTAATCTTTCCCCAATTGTTTAACCTTCAGCTATTTGGAATGATTTTTTTTCTGACACATCACACTCTTCTGCCTTCTTAAACTCCAAATACAGTAACCATGATTTAATACTCTATAGGTCAGTCATCGCTAATATATTATGCCAAAGCAGAATGCCATAGGGTCTTCTGAAATTAAAGAGCTATTTATTAATGCAGCCAGTATATTTCATTTCTTCACAAGCTCTACTTTTCATTTTTGCCAGATTAATCACCAGTTGTTCTAAAATGTCTCCCTTTCTCTTCTGCGGAGTAAATAGCCAGCTCTCAAACTTTTCAAATTTTATGACAAATAAAAGCAAATAGTCTGAGCAACAGCCTAAGTGGCCTTTGAGACAAATGTTAATTGATATTTTGGCAGCCCAAAAGCACTCTAGCTTTTTTCTGCTCTAATTAAGAAAGGTTGCTGAACAACTGATAACCAGATAGGTGCGTATGCTACAAACTGGGCCAAATCCATTCCATCTTTACTCAGTAGGCACAGCAAGCTGTAGCTGTGTAGACAGTGGGAGAAAGGTCTGTTTATCTTAATTATGAATAAACAGACACTTAGTTCAGCCTCCCTAGAATGCTGGCGTGCACTACCTCATTCAAACTGAGATGGCATAACACCAATTTAAATTATCTATATTTTATATGGCTGTATCTTGTTTCAAGCGCCAACACCTACTGTCTGTCCAGATCATCTCTGCCGCCTTGAATACAAAGACTGATTTTCAAGTTGCTGTCATCCTGCAGAGGTGCGCACTTTCCAATGAAGTTGAGACAGAACTTCAGAAACACCCTAAGCAGCCAAGACTTGTTCAAGCAGCAACAAACACGGCCCCTAATGCTGCAATCTAAGTTTAAAACTTGACCTTTAAGTTGTAAGTGAATAAATCTCAATTAAAATACAGTACTTCATCTACAGTAGTTTATTAGCAAAATTTAATTTCTTCATCCTAGCTATGAACTAAATATTTAGCACCCCAAAGGCTGAATACAGTATTCAATGTAAAATACCTTCTCAATGGTACAAGTCTCTGCTTTCACACTGGTATTACATAAAATTATAAAATTAAATGACAAGCATAAAGTTATACAACTCAGTGCAGATGACTATCCAAATGCTATGCAGTGTCATTCAGGAATTTAGGGGGTGTTTTGTGGGACACTTTATCACCTTTTAATGCAAGCAAGTTTACAGGCAATAAAGCCAAACTGCTTGGGTTTAAATCCTACACCTGCTGCTTACTAACCGTATGACCCTAACTAAAAAAATAAAATCCCAAGATTGTTTCCCCATCTGTAAAAAGAGCCTACCTCAGATATCTGCAGTGAGGATTAAATGAGGTAATACACCTAAAGGGCACAGAAGAGTGTGACACATCCTAAGTGCCCAGTAAAAATAAGTTACTGTTTTGAAGGGGCAAAGCAGAATCTCAACATAACTTAATAAAGCAACATTTTCATTTACGCAATGGTTTTTTTTTTTAAACTGCATAGGATTTATAAACTTTTCAGCAAAAAAGGGAAGATAAAAGGCCAGGATGAATTTTATATAAATGGATCCTAAGATTATTTTCAATGCTGCAGGCTTGAAATAACCTACAAATTTCGTCTACTCTACATATATGCCAGTAATTTCAGTACAGAATAATTTAAAATATAAAAGACAATACATATGGACAATGCCGGGTGGTGGAAAATATTCCAATTTAATAATCTTTTTTCCATTAATAAACTTATTTGGACTATTGAGGTCACTAGGTTTAACACTCTCAAATCTTAGGTATTTTACTTAAGATACTCCCCTTAGTAAGCCTTTCTGTGAAACACCTTATTCAAGGTAAACTATTAAACACCATTACACTTCCTCCCAATTTTGGAACAGTATTCTTTAAGAAAAGTATTCCATAACTTTAAACACTTCCTAACAACTCATGATCTTAACTAACATGTGGCTTCATAACAAGTTCTGACAGTTTTAAAAGATACAACAGAATGTCCACCTGATATACGTTTCAGGTATGAAACATAACCGATCAATCACTGTCACCTTTTAGAGTAATGTAACTCAGCACACCATTAATCCTTACTTAATTTGTCCGGTATTTTATTCATTGTAATTACTCTTTTAAAATCCTAAGATGACGAACTATGATGAAATCTCCCCAGCACATAAGATGTAATCATTTTTCTGTAGGAATTATAGATTTATTTTAGTTGTATCACTAGTTACCTATGGAGGGAGGTTACTTTACAACTAGATGTAAGGCAGTTATTTTAGAATTTGTTAGAAAACTACCCTTGGAGATATCCTGACAAACTTTTAAGAAATTCAAAAAATAATCAGCCTTTTAAGATCTGATCTGGTGTACATGAAAACCACTTTTTAACTATTTAAAAGTAAGACATTTAGGTTGGCCAATAAACAAATTTTCCCCAAAATCCTTTACAGTCGATAAGAATATAAATTTCAGTATTATTTCCCCATTATTAAAGAATTAAAGGAGGTAATCCTCCTCCAGCTTTCTATGTATGTTAAGATGACATTTTCAAGGTAAGTGTGAAAAGAAATCCTATTTTTATTCAAGACTAATGTACAACAAATCAAACATTTTCAAAGCAAAATTAATCGCTCTATATTAAATCTCAATACTGCATACTTCGGAATATACCTAAATGACTACAGAAAAGATAACTGAGTTGAAAATATGTGACATCTAATTAAATATGGCAGTTTTAAAAAATAAACTTTAAATGTTTAAAACCTAACATTTCCCTTTTTTTCTTCATTTCATTATAAGGAAGCATGACATTTTGTATTTTTACTTTTTAAATAAAACTCTCAATCAGCTTTATAAGGTAAACTCCCATTTACCTAGAGGTTAAGGAATGGTGTTTCCTTAACCTAGAGGTTAAGGTTCTGGTTAACTGAGATTACTACAAATTAACAATTTGTTTTCTATTATCAGAAAATAATTTACCTTTCTTAATTTTTAGAATCTTTCAATGCTTTAAGATCACATTACTTTTCAAAAATACAAGGGAAAATTTGCAGGAGATTCATTCCATGACATTGCCTGTTGGTTGCTTCTTGAGTGTATTTGCTCATAATTTCACCTATCTTACTCATAAAACTAAAGGGAGGGATAGATTTCCTAGCCCTGTGGTGGTCTGAAGCCTAGATAAGCAGGAGTTTACAGTGCAAGACCCGATACGTAAAACTATCAATCTTGATTATTGACCAAACGCTGCCAGTAGATAGTTTGGCAAGTCTTCCCTCCCCACTCCCATTCTTAAGTACCTAGCTCCAACATATAATATAATACTCCAGAAACTAAAACATGCTTACCTTTACTCCACAGGAGTAAATCACTGGCAGTATCAACTATTAGGGCACTGGATAAATACACACAAGCTATGAAAGCAGGCTATGTAGTCAATCTTCCTGCGGTGAGCACTGTTTCCAACACAGTCAGCAAACCAAGCAACAAACATGTTGTATTACCTGAAACCACACTGTTGGAAGTGAAGCAACAGAAACAGATCCCACGCTTCCAGCATCCAGTTCAGTGCCCTATCTACTAAAACGCTGAAGCAGAACTAAAGTCAAATCAAACTTGGACTAACAGAAATTATGCTTCTTTCCATTTGTGAGTCTGCACACACCTGAGGTGCACAGACTTAAGTGGAATGGGAAAAAAGTTATTATTCTATTCCTTTTTAAAAGCTTTCAAGCATGGTGTGCATTATCATTTGAAGGCTAAAACTAATCATCCTTCCGGGCTGGCCATAAAGCACAAACTGAAACAGACTCAAAATGTGCTTGTATTGGGGCAGCCTTACAGATGAGAGTACACAGACAAGAGCAAAAAAAAACACATTTGAGTTTACAGAAGGAGTAACATAGCTTGAGGGAAAAAAACCTCAGGTTTAAGACATGTCTATCTCAAAAAGCCCTAAAAAATGTAAATCACATGGTCCAATTCCAAACTTAGAAGGACAGATGATTTTTAGTATCTTTCATAACAGATGACAATTTAAAATGAAATGAATAGTCCTTCCTTAAATGTTCATCATCAAGATTTGGGGGCATCAATTTCTGCAATTTTAACCCTGGAAACATGTGAAAGGTTCCAAAGAATGCTAACAATATTCTAAACTTTACTATTTAAATAAACCTAACTTTACTGTATCAAAGGCCAGTAATTTGACATGAGACTGCTCTAAAAGTAATTGTTTCACAAAGCAAACCATGTTCAGATTGCTCCAGAACACTATAGATTATAATCACAAATATTTAAAACAAAAAAATGTGAGCCCATTCTTTTAAGATTAGACAGGAGACAACCTATAGCAAAATTCACAAAATTCCCATATAGAAGAATCACACTTGAGTTTATATACTAACAGTCATGAGACCAGACCTACTGTACTGTTAGGGAAGTATTGCTGTACTTTGGCTTATTAAGTGAATGGGACTATTTTGCTTCCTACTAATTCCAATGCAGGAAAGTCAATGTACCTACCTTGTAAAACTATCTGAAAGTTAAGATAACATTCTAGTTTCCCGCTTATCTTTAAATTTTAAAAACACTGCACCCAGGTAGCTTGCTATATGGCCAGACACTAATCTTAAAGTACCTACCCCAAAAGAACTGCAGCACTGCAGAGAACAGAGTAAATTCACACCACAAAGCAAAATGGGAAATTCTAATGCAACTGCTTAGAAATAAAAACTAGGGATATTAATGTTGGAAAGAGTAAATTGAGATGAACTCAGGAAGGCATTTTACTATGGTAATAAATACTTATTCTAAAGCACCATGGTACACTATAAAACATTCACCAGAGGTATTAACAGGGATGCCTTCCTAAAAATAGCTATTCATTTCTTACATGCAAAAGGAAAAACTGCCTAAAACAAATAATTAAGGTACTTTAGTATGAAATTATAATTACTTTATTCTCAACTAAGACCTGTAGAAGTAAATGCACCCAAAATTGTTTAAGAAATTAAGTGCAGATAATTTTGTATCTACTAACCAGTCTTATCCTCACTATTGAGACTGTATTATAAAACTGTCACCCAAAATCCCTCAAAATGGGAGACAGAGAAAGGAACTGGAGTGGTAAGTGCAGACCTCAAAAAGATTTAAAGGTTTTGAGGTGTTTTTCCCCCCAAAAGGGAAAACAGTATCTGGAATAAGATGAAGCTGCATGACTGGCAGTTAAAAAAAGTCAAATATTAGACCTTAAAAATGAGAACTACATTATTTATAACTGGAACTTAAAATGAACCTCAGTAAAATCTTATTTTCAGTGAATTGCAATTGGTCATAATCTAAAATGTTCTTTAACTGTAAACATTTATTTGTTCTTTTCTCATTAAGAGGTCACGCATAAAGGTCATAAAATTACAGTTTTAGGTAGCGGGGCAAGTATAATTATTTTAAGAGTCAAAACAATGACTTTCAAGAATAAAAGTTTATGTCATTTCTAATTACTGAAAACAGTTACTTACATAAGAGTCAAAATATGTACTAGAGAAAGAAATACAGTTACAGTTTAGTCTTAATGTGTCATTAACAGCTAGCAATGAAACTGAACTATCAGGGCCCACTAGTCACCAAACGGAATAATGTTCATATAAACATTTTTATTCTGTATGTTGAACTCTGATCCCAATCTTTTTTCCTTTTTATTTTTCCTTTTGCCTATTTTTTCCAATCTACTTTTTCTCCAATCTAAAACTGGACAGATTTCAGAGGATAATAAGTAAATCTTTTGTAAAATCTAAATGTTAACCCAAATGGGCTCTTAACAGGATCTTAACATAGACTGTAGTTTGCACAATGTAAGGCAACTATCTGCAAATTACTGGCCCTCTCATCTCCAGTGTTGGTGGATACAAGCCCTGAAAATTCAAATATGATCCTAAAACCAGAAAGATTGACATTTAGGGGAAGGGAAAGGATGCATAAAAAGAATACTCAACCTACCAGCCTCCAAAGAGAAGTCATGCAATTTTGAATACATGTCAACCAACTGTAATTAATAGTCCAGCCAAATCACACTGAAAATAAAAAATCTGGTAAGAGCTGTAGTGGACAGCCACATTAGCCCACCTCTGAATGGTACATATCCAATTCTTATTAAAGGTGTATTTACAAATATGGTTGGTGATAAAAAGAAACATTTTTGCATAATACACACAGCACTACTTAAAGAACTATTTTACTTTTCACATTGCCAGAATATTTCAGTATAACATGCAAGACACTTTAAACACACAATATTTCATATCAAGTAGTCTTAATGTTTAGCATTAAACTTAAGAATTCCAACAAAAATATTTTCATCTTAACAAAAATACGTGAAAATTACAGTATTTCTTCTTGCCCAGACATAAAAATATCATTACTAATGATATTTAGCTTAAATTGGCCAAACTGCAATTACATGCATTACCACAGACCAAATACCATGTAATGGCATCAATTTTGCCCAAAGATTACACACGACGTCTAAAGAGGTTTTATACCCCAGGTACAAGACATCACTCTGTACTGACGTCTAGAATTTCCTGGGGATCAATGGGCAACTAGCCAATACACAGCCTCTGCATGTTACGACTACTGAAACCTTTATAATACAGAAATAAAATGTAAAAGTTTTACCATTCTTCCCGCTGTGCCGTCGCTGCTTCAGAATGTCGTGGGGAGGAGTTTGAATGGCTAGGGAATTAACAACCGGTACAGCAACCAATCAAAATTCTAGTTTTAGTTTTTGACATTGTTAGGGTTAAAAACTTTAATTCATTTACACTTCAGTTCAACAGTAGATAACTACAAGGCAGCTGCTTTGTGATTTGAAAACTCAGGGCTAACTGAAAGCCTGCCCCAAACAGCAAGTTATACAATTAATCATTTTGGTGCCTCTGTCCAAAGAACAGAATTCAGAAAACAAAAACCAAAATGTTAAAGGCTTAAAGTTTCCAAATATTTAACATATTCCTTTCTCAAATTAAGCTATAAGCAATTCAAGATTAGTTCTGTTTAACTGAGAAAAGTTCGTTTCCCCCTCACCTCCACCCCCCCAAAGCCAGTGCAATCAGCAAAACTGCCCGACAAGAGTCTGCCCGGACTGGGATTGTTAAATCCTACCTTCCGAAGAGCTCTCCACCCTCCTTCCCCCACCAAATCCTGTGCTCTTTCCAGTAAAGAAAATTGTGTTTTCTAATACTGGGTTAGAGCGACACTTTGTTTTTACCTTCCACCAACACCTTAAGGCCTCGCTATAGTGAGAAAAATTCACACACGCACCCATTACAAAAAGGAACGGAAGTGTCAACCTGAGATCATCAGTCAATAACGGGTGTTAAGAAAATCCAACCAAGAACCCCGATTTAGTCCCTCCTGCTAACTCCTATATTATGCTCCCGTTCTCAAAGGCTGCATTTTAACGTATTTAATGCAGCTTTAGAATAGTATATACAACTGTTACTCCAACTAGAGGAAGCAAGTTAGTACTCAAAAACCTGGAAAAAAAGAAAAAATTATCCCATAGCACATTAGAGGATTTGTTTATTTTAGGCAAGAGGAGGGGTGGGCCTTCTTTAGTGGGTGAGAGGGCGGGAAGGAGAAATCAAAAGACCAAAAAAGGATGCTGGGCACCAGAAAATAAGGGGATGGGGCTAAAAAGGTAAGCCGTACAGAAAAGGCAGGTAAGAGCACAATCTGTACAAACACTCGGGGAAGCCAACAGCTCAGGGCGCGAAAAGGGTGCGCGGTCAGAATAACTCGGCGGGGTGGGGGAAGGGCAGCCAGCAGGCCGGAGGTGGGAACAGCTCCGGTCAAGTGCAGGCCCCGCCGACCAGAACTTAACGAGAGCCCGCCGAGCAAAACTGGCGCACCAACAGGAGACACTGGCATCTCACCAGGCCCGACTTGGTCCGCAGGCCTATGCGAGCAAGCCCTCGTGCATGCAGGAGAAAACGCGCAAGTCCTAAAGCGGAACTTATCCAAAATGCTGGAAAACATTCGGCCTGAAGCCGACGCGGGAGCAGAGGTGGACAGCCTACGCGTCCCCCGAAACATGTGCTTAAAAACAATCACATCATCCCAGGATGGTGGAGAAGCAACAAGCAAACCGTAACCATCTCCGCGGAGAAGCTTTTGTATCTGTGTGCATTTCATGCCCGGGACTCCAGAAAAACGCGAAGGACGGGGACGGAGGGAAAAGAAAAAAAGGTACCCCCTCGACAGGCGGGAAAAAATCCTGGCGGCTAAGGCGGTGGGAGGAGACCCGCGGCGAGGGAGGGAGGAGGGCGGGCCGGGGAGCGGCATGGTGACGGCTAAAGGTGGAAACGAGTGTGATGGGGGAGGGGGCGGCAAGCAGGGAGGGGAAGGAGGAAATGTTCAAGGCCCCGAGAAGCCCAAGCAGAGGACAGGCCGGTGCAAGGAGGCTGCACGGGGGCCCGGAGGGCGGGCGGAGAGCGGGAACGAGGCCCGATGGCGGGGGACGAGGAGGAGGGACTAGTCGGGCCTCACTATCCCGGGCCGCCCCTTACTCACCCTTCATCCTCCTCGTTCTTACTGGCGTCGATCTTCGCCCCTTCCGACTCGGCGCTGCCTCCCTCGGTGCCTCCGCTCGCTGTTCCGCCCCCGGTCCCGGCTCCGCTTCCCGCCGCCGCCGCTGCCCCCTGTGCCGCCGCCACCATGGCTCCCTCCTGCTCGCCCGCCGAGCCGCCTACCACCGCCGTTGCCGCCGCTGCCGCCCCGTCCCCGCCGAACTGCTCCTCCGACATAGCGCTACTGCCTCCGCCGCCGCCGCCGAGACGACACCCGCCGCTGCCGCGAACCGAAACTAGCAGCGAAGTAATCCCCGCCGCTGCCGCGCGCCCGCTCTCCCTCGCGAAGCACACCAGACAGAGAAGGCGCGCGCGTGGCTGCAAAGGCTCCTGCGCCTCTGCCTGGCCTGCCCTCCTCGCCTCCCACTCTCGCGCGGCGCACACTCCCGCTCTCTCCCGCTGCACTAAAAAAGAATAAGAAGCAGCGGCGGCCGCTCTTGCCTCCTCCTCGCTTTAATGGCGCCGCCGCGGACCACCTAAAATGGCCGACGGAAGAACGGCGCGTCCCGGTCACGTGACGCGAGAGCGCGCCCTTTGCGCCTCCCCCACCCCCTCTCCCACTAGTTTTTTTTTTACCCCCCCCAACCTTCCTCCTCGGTCCCGCCCTCTCGCTCCCTTTTATACCTTCCTCTCACGCGCAGCGCCGCACGGCGTGGGGGCCTTTAAGCGGAACCGGAAGTGTCGTGCGACAAGACGGCCGCGCGGGGACCATCGAGAACAAGGAGCGCTGTTTCGAAGGCGTAGCTAGAGGGGCCCCTTCCTCTTGCCCCCGCCCTTCGGAGGATTCCTGGAGTCCACTCAGCCCTCCCCGCTCCGCCGCCGCCAGGAGCGGGCGGGAGGCGTCTGCGTCAGGCCGGGGTGTGGTGGCGCCTCCCCGAAGGCGACAGTGCCCTGTGCGCCTGCGGCGTTGGGGGGAGGAGGGGAGGCTCACACCGCGGCCTCCAGAGATTGGAGGTGCCCTGAGGTGGGAGCCCCGTGCCCCCAGCTCTGTGCCCCGCGCGCCTGGGGACGCCGGGCCCGCCGCAGCTCTCCGCCCGCCGTCGCCGCCCGGACCGGTGACGTTGAGGTTCCCCTCGAAGCCGCTCGTGCTGCGGGCTCTGCGCGGGCTGGCCAAGGCCCCTGATGATTAGGGTTTCCGTTTCTTTTAAGATTTGCTTTCCACGTCAGGTTTTTGCTCGCCTGCTTTTCTCCTGACGTTTTTTCGTCGAAAGAAGCGGGTAACTTGCATATTTTAAGGAACGGATTATTTTCGCTTTGGCGGTGTCATTTGAAGACCCTAAAACCCACCACGACTCTTTTTAAATTGCTAAGCGTTGGGAAGTGTGTTGAATCAACCAACGGTTCGCTTAACGTTTTTTCAGTCCTTGTCCTGAATAGAATATATAAATGCCGTGAAGCATCTTCACGAGGTTTCTGAGTTTGTTGTGTTGAGGGTTTTTTTTATTTTTTAAACACTGTTAGGCACTTCATTGAGTGTAACAGAAAAATTATTCTTTAATATGCCTGTTAGAAATTCCAAATGCCTTGACTGGAAACTGGATCATTCGGGCTTTAGGATTTGCTGCTTCCTGCAACGTTCCTAGAAGAAAATGAAGTTTCCAGGTACTGTTGCAGTCAACAAATAATTGTTTGCCTGTTTAGTTTCTGGCACCGCGGAAACAAAGACTAGTTTGCAAAAAAAAACAGCAAAAAACTCTTAAGAGTTATTTATTTTCCACTATGTAGTTAAATTAATTTGTATTAATTGGGCACTACTCAAAAATCTCAAAGAAAGACAAAGTAACTGGTTTTTTATTAGTCATGTTAGCTGAATTTACATTGCAGAATAAACTCAAGAATACAAGTTAAATTCTGAAAATTGTTTTGAGTCTTTTCTGGCTTAAAGAGAGGATGACACTGTGCTTTCTTTTGACCTTAAGATATCATTAAACATGCCCACATTTTAGTAACAGTGACTTTCCCAAAACATTCATTTTGATTCACATGTAGCCCAGTAGCTTCTGGAATTCTTGGAATTGACATCAAAAATTCCAGACAATCTAGGAATGATTTTCAAGCTAACACCTTTACTGTGTGCTACGTGAGTACGCGTGATGCCGTTATCACTCATAGCCCTTCATAGTATGGTCCAGATTCATGTGTCATGTGCTCGTACATGCACCCAACAGTCCTCTTAGAACTCAACTTCAATGCTACTCCTTTTAATATTCCTCATCTGCCTAGTACACTCCTATCCATTCCTCAAAACTCCAATCAAATAGTATTTATGTGAAGTCTTTCCAGATTGAGGCAGAATAAATCTTCCCTTCTCACAACCCTCTCTCTCTACCTGTGTTGTTTTTAATTGTATTCTACTCAACCGTGAGTTCATGGTGAGCAACAGTCTCTTCTATGTATCCCTCCCTAACACACTCTCTCGCACACACAGTGGACAATGTATATCGACACTATGTATCTGTCATTCCTGGTCGAATTATTGAATGACAAGATACTAGGTATGTCCAACTTGCTAGGTTTACGGCCTTTCAGGCAAACTAGATGTGCTCCCAGGGACTTAAAATTCTCTCCCCACCATCTTACTTCATCTCTAGCATAAACTCTTCTTCAGACCACTTGCTACTGCTTGAAATTGCTTGAGAAGGAAATAGAACTTTTTGTTACACAGTCACAGGTGAGAATTTAATGTTTAGGTGGATAAGGGTGCTGTATTGAACTGCCGTAAACACTGAAGGAAGCTGTATTTCCTTTCAGTGTTCAGGACATGAAAAACTCCACTGCTTTAAGGAGGTTCCGAATGTGTTCCAGATAACACACTGAAGTGCTAGATCCTCGATGAATTTAACCTTTGTAAAGCAGTAACTGCAGAAAAACTAGAGTACTTGTAAAAAGCCAAAAAAAAAAAGTTCATTTGAGATTTAAACTGGACTCACTTTTACCATGTAAGTCAGAGTCACAGTTTTAATCTGCTAGATGTACTCTACAAACAAGGCCGGAGGTACCCTATGCTCAAATTTTTTAAAAGTGGAATAGGTATTTCAGTTCGCAGTCTAGAATCAACAGTGCTGGAAGAAGCAACAGGAAGGACTCATTTCCTATTCAAAGTACACATACTTGAGCTGTTTCTGCAACCATATTAAACAACCTTTTTTTCCAAAGGTGGTTAAAAATAAATAAACAAACAACCTATAACCTGTCTGGGCTTTACTCACTGGCAGAACACCACTCTCAGAATTTTAGCATTTTTGCGGGGGGGAAAGTTAGCTTGTGATTTTTAGGTGACGTGACCAGTGAACATTTCTCTTTCGTTACTCTCGGTTGTCAGGAAGCTCTCAGGAGGCTGAGGTAGGTGGATCCCTTGAGCCCAGGAGTCTGAGTCCAGCTTTGCACTACTGGCTTTGAAGATGAAGGGAGAAGGCCATGTGCCAAGGAATGCAGGTGACCTCCAGAGCTGGAAAACCAAGGAAAGAAAGTCTCCCCTAAAGGAATGCAGCACTGCTGACACCTTAGCACAGTGAGACTTCCAGGACTGCAAAATTATAAATTTATGTTATTTTAAGCCACTAAATTTGTGGTAATTTGTTACAGCAGCAACAGGAATCTGGCCCATCTACTCTCTGTAGAGAATACTCTTTCGTTGCCTAAATAACCTGTAGTGACCCCTTCTGAAATAGTTGCTTTGCAGAGGAGTGCTGATTCCACATGTATCACCTCTCATTTCACTGCTTCGAGATGAATGACTAGACTCAAATCCTGGAAGAGCCCAGCAGAAAAAGTACATCGCATAATATTCTGTGGTGTTGACCATAGTGTAACAAATTTGGAAAGCAATTTGTAAAGGTGACTAAAACATATTTTTCAAAGGGGACACAGTATTCAAAAGGACTACAACATGAAAGGTATTTTTTTGGTCTGCTGATAGTTTATGGCTAACTGGGAATCTACGTGACATACAGCTCTATCTGTAGGGGCCGGTTTTTTTTCCTCCCTGTTACACCGTGGTCGTATGATGATGATAATGACTCGGTAGAAAGAGAAAAAACTGGTGCTGTGGGGTGGAGGCGGAGGGATAATCGCAGAAGCCAAGTTTTTAAGGAGGTGAGAGGAGGTGGGGTCTAGCACACAAGATGGAGTAGAGACAGTTCATCTGTTCCATAGGAAGGAAGATTGTATGACTGTAGGTCATACGATGTAGGTCAGTGGGTAGGTTTGGTGATAAACACAGTTCATTCCGATTCCTTTTATTTTTCCCAGTCATTCAGGAAGTCTATCGTTAGCTTAGAATGTGGACAGGGGAGAAGGTTTAAGGATATTAGGGGAAGTGGAAGAGGAAATTCACTAGGCCTGGGGAATCGAAGGCTTCAATAAAAATGTTGATCAGGACAGAACTCACACAGAGCTTTGCTGAATACTACTAGAGATCTATAATACTTCTGAGATCCGAGAGCCGCTTCCTCCAGAAACCTCTGGCAGGATGTCACTGACTGAACTTCTTTGGGTGTGGTCACTTCAGCAATTACAGTCTGTCTTCTTGTTTATTCAACCCACTCCCATTTCTCTTGATCTTGAGAACTGATGAGAAATCCAGGAAGGAAATATTTTTTGAATTGTCTGTCAAGCCATGACTCCCTTATCTGAACTGTCCCCCTCAGCCAGGTGTGGTCCCCTGCAACCAAATCTATGTTACTTCCCTTGCCATGACCAAGTCCAGCAGTGCACACCTGACCTAAGCTGATCAATTGGATTTTCTCGCCTGGAATTTTGAAAGTGGGATATTGGATCTCTAAGCAGTTGGCCAGAGGTGCTGGAGCTAGGAGGAAATATTAAAGAACTGAGCCGCATTTTGTACCATGTGAATCAGAGAAGTTGAGAACATGGGTGTGAGGATCGGGGGTGAAGGGAGAGAAAAACAATGAAGTAGACGTGCAGAAAGAATCAGGGACAAGAGTCCACGTGGTCGTGACAAGATGTAGATGGTATCTGTCTCAATTGATTCTTGGTTCTCGATGACATTTCAGTCACTGACTCCTGTCCTCAGCTGAACTTCCTCCCTTGGATTATACGAAATGCTCCAGTTGCCCTGGATTCACCTTTTACATGAGCAAATCCGAGTCGATTTCTGTTACTTGTAACTCAAAGAACATTGATCAAGAGATCTATCAGTGCTGCACTGAAATCAGGGTATTCTGTGTCTATAGCATTTGCTAATCTACTAGTCTAATAACCAGTTTTGTCAGGGGAAAAAAAAAGAAATAACATGAGGCTGGATGATTTAATGACTCAATCAAGTCTCTTGGGAGACTTGAAAAGAAAAAGACAGTAGTCACTGTATTCTTACAATACAGCTTTAATTTTTTTAATCATTAAAAATTCTTATTCAATTTGAGAAACAATGAAAATAAAGACAAATCACTCATACGATTGCCTTCCTGATATAACCATTTTTATGTATTTCATATCCAGTTTTTTCTTTATGTGTTTGCTTTTTTTTTTTTTTTTTTTTTTTTTTTTGATACAGGGTTCTTGCTATATCACCCAAGGAACTCTCGACCTCCTGGACTCAGGCAATCCTCCTACCTCAACCTCCTGAGTAGAGGAGATTACAGGCACAAGCCACCAAACCTGGCTATGTGATTACATTAAACAATGAAATGAGAATATAAAATACAATTGCATAGCCTACTTTTTTCATCAGATATCATACCATAATATATCTCCTGTAGTCCTTGCTGCATACTCTTCATAGCTAAAATTGTAATGGCTGCCTAATATTCTACTGAATAGACTAAATGTAAAAGCAACACTGCCGTGATTTGCTCTCTCCAGTTTGAAATTCCAAACTTAGTAAGTATGGTTATTTTTGTCACTAGAGAGACGTTCTCTTTTGTAGGGTTAGAAATAGCTAACCAGAGCTTACCATTTCCTGCATCCCTCAAGATTAATGTTCATCTTTTTTTTTTGTGGGTTAGTCACTCTTGGATTAATAATTCAGCCTCCTTACCCCCATTCAAGGAAGGTGTGACCCTTTGTGGCAGCCATAAAGGTCCAGGCCACTGGAAGGGAAGCCTTCTCTTGTCCTTAAAATTGTACATTAATGAATTAATGAACTGGTGTTTTGGAATTTACAGCGGTGTCTTGTGAGTTTGATTATACGGTAGCAGCATCTTCACATAGAAATCTGGGAACTAGACCTTGGTCTGCCGTAGGCATACTGCCACCCGGGGGACCCTCTTTGGGAGGCTTGCCAGCCCCCTTCCTTCCCAGCCCTGCCTTCTGCGCCTTGGCCTTGGTGACTGTGGAAGACCCCAAAACTGAACCTGACAAAGGACGGCTCAGCAGCTGCGCAGCAATTCTCAGGAAGTGATGGAGGGAGAGGAGGACAGAGTGACCTCATCTATGCTCAGCTTCAAATAACGTCTCCTACTGATAACTTGCAGGCTCCAGGTTTCTGTCTGTTATTCTCTGTCATTTCAGGTGTCTTCTATTATATATAGGCTTAGCATTACCTGGACTTTCCTCCTTTCCTTCAATATTTAACTTAAAGCCTTCTTTTTTTTTTTTTTTTGAGACAGAGTCTCATTTTGTTGCCCTGGCTAGAGTGAGTACCGTGGCGTCAGCCTAGCTCACAGCAACCTCA
>CAUYSK010097725.1:0-19062 GCA_963575035.1 Avahi laniger | reverse complement strand
TGCGGGGCGGGGGGGGGGGGGGGGGGGGGGGGGGGGGGGGCGGGGGCGCGGCGGCAGGGCGGGCGAGGGGACGGGTATATGCATACACGAAGAGTGCAATGCGCACCACCCGAAGGATGGACATATTTGAAACTCAGACTTAGGGGAGGAAGAGGGGGCAAGGGCAACATATGTAACCTAAACATCTGTACCCCCATAATATGCTGAAATAAAAAAATAAATAAACGGTGCTTGGAAAACTGGATAGCCACATGGAGAAGAACGAAAGGGACCCTTATTTCTCGCCATATACAAAAATTAATTCAAGATGGATAAAAGACTTAAATGTAAGGCATGAGATCATAAGAATTCCAGAAGAAAACATAAGAAAAACTCTTCTAGACATAAGCCTAGGCAAAGAATTTACGACTAAGACCCCAAAGGCAAATACTGCAACAAAAATAAATATTAAATAAATGGGACTTGATTAAATTAAAAACCTTCTGCAAAGCAAAAGAAATAATCAGAGTAAATAGACAACCTATCACATGGGAGAAAATATTCACAAACTACACATTCAATAAAGGGCCAATATCCAGAATCTACAAAGAACTCAAACAAATCAGAAAAAAAAACCATCAAAAAGTAGGCAAAAGACATAAACAGAAGTTGTTCAAAAGAAGAGAGACAAATGGTCAACAAATAAATGAAGAAATGTTTGACATCACTAATCATTAGGGAAATGCAAATTAAAACCACAATGAGATATCACCTTATCCCTGTCAGAATGACCATTATTAAAAAATCAAAAAACAATAGATGCTGGCATGGATGCAGAGAGAAAGAAATGTTCATACACTGTTGGTAGGACTGCAAATTAGTACAACCTCTATGGAAAACAGTGTGGAGACTCCTCAAAGAAATAACTGTAGACTTACCATTCCACCCAGCAATCCCACTACTGGGTATCTTCCCAAAGGAAAAGAAGTCATTTTATCAAAAAGATACCTGCACTCAAATTTTTATTGCAGCACAATTTACAATTGCAAAGATGTGGAACCCACCCAAGTGCCTATTAATTCATGAATGGATAAGGAAAATGTGGTATATATGTACCATGGAGTACCCCTCAGCCATAAAAAGGAATGAAATAATGTCTTTTGCAACCTAGTTGGAACAGGAGACCATTATCCTAAGTCAAGTATCTCAGTTACATAAAAACACACACCGCATGTACTCTCTAATAGTTGGGAGCTAATTGATGGGCACACATAGGCACAGAGAGATGTAAAATTCATTGGGAATCCGGAAGGGGAGGGGAGGGCAGGAGGAAGGAGGGGAAGGGAAGGAGGGGGAAGCGGAGAGGCAAAAACCTGCTTATTGGGTATGATGAACACTATTCAGGTGAGGTGCACACTAAAAGCTCCAACTTAAGCATAATAAAAGGTATTTATGTAACAAAAATATTTTTACCCCCTTAATATTTTGAAATTAAACAAAAGAACTCAGTGTACGAGCAGTAGAGAGGGCAAAGCCAGGCCCTCCAGTCTACAAAGTCCTCCCTTTCTCAATAACTCTTACCCAGAGTGCGCACTCACCTTGCCAAGGGACGGACTCACACAGACTTGATGCATCAGGTGAGACAGGCGTAGGAGTCCTGGCTAACACTAGGTAAGGCGGGCTTCCTCTGTGCCTGAGAAGTGAAGAGCAACAGCAAATCAACCTACTCTTGCGTCTCTGCTTTGCACCGGCACCATTGCAGGTAGATTTCAGACTGATAAGAAGAGTCCATCTCCACCTGCCGTCAATACCTAATCATTTAAGCCAGTGGTCCTCAAACTGTGCTATCAGAATCACCTGGAGAGCTAATCAAGTGCCCTGAGCCCTCTGCTTGTTGAAGTAGGAAAGGGCCTGCTAGCCTTTACCAAGTTCCCCAGGAGATTCTGATGCCCACCAAAGTTCAAGAACCAATGATTTATTTAAGCTTGGACCAGAGCTTCACTGTGCATATGATTCGCCTGGGGATCTTGTTATACTAGCAATCGATTCAGCAGGCCTGCTGTGGGGCCTGAAGAGTCTGCATTTCTGATGGGCTCCCAGGTGGTGCCAATATTGCTGGTCCGCAGGCCACACGTTGAGTAGCAAAGGCCTGTGATATGGAACTTAATGGCCTCGAGATGGCTTCCTTGGGCAGAATGTGCAGGAGCAGCTTTGCTGGGGACTGTTCTTCCCTGTTCTCTTAGCTCCCCATGGAGCATACGCACCAGAGACATTTTAGGTGCAGGTAGAGAAAAATTAATTCTTTCTATGCTGCTACCTAGCAAATTTTTGGAAATTTAGTAACATTTTTAGCCCAATATATCCAAAATACTAGTATTTCAACATGACATCAGTACAAAAGTTATTAATGACATATTTTACTTTTTTTTGGTACTAAGTCTTAGAAACCCCAGTGCACTCCACCCTTACAGCCTAGCACGCTGCAAATGCTCAACAGCCACGTCCTGCTAGTGGCCCCTGCATTGCCCTCTTGTACTCTGGCTTATGTCACCAATCTGAAAGTTCTTACTCCATCAAGCTATGTGTTTCTTGTCAAGCATTACGCACTCCTAGTTCTGGAGCCAAAGCCTGCATTAGAAAGCAGCACCCTCGTCCAAAGAGAGAAAAAGTGCCCAAGAGTCCCTGAAAATTTTTTTCCTCTTTATCTTTTCAGCAGCCTCCTGGGAAGTTAGGGTGGCCAGCCATCCCGGTTTGCCGAGGACTGACCCAGTTTCAGCACTGAAAGGCTTACATTCCAGGAAACACCTCCGTCCCAGCCAAACCAGGATCGTTGGTCGCCCTGGAAAGTCTGTTCCTGCACATATCATCCCCTGACCCCCTTTCTCCGTGGGTGGGGACGCTGCCGAACACAGGTTCTGTCCAGAGAGGAAAATGTGTTCAAGTCCTCTATCAAGAGCTAAATGTCTCTACGCAAGATTTGCAGCATAGTCAGGCTCCAGGGTCCCTCCAGACCTTGGAGGCCCCAACAATTAGCACAGCCTCCTCCACTCTCATCTGCCCTGGTTCTGACATTGATTCTGAGCCTTAATTTGTCTCACTGGGTTTTGTGGTCATTATAAGTTTGTGAAAACTGTGCAGTATTAAGTGAACATATACTAATACTTATTGAGTAACTACAGTGTGTCAAGTTCTCAGCTAAATAGGTTATTATCAAATGTCCGGTTTCTTTAAGTAGTAAGTTTGACAGTTGGTATCTTTGACATTTCACTTTGACACTCTTTGGTTTTTGTTTTTTTGTTATAAAGGAACATCCTCAGTCTTTCAAATGCATGTTTTGGCTTATGATTATCTTTCAGATTTTTTTAGAGCAATTTTTGTGAAACCATGGATAAGTCAAAAATTCATGTTATTTTTGCATATGAGTTCCATCATGGAATCAATGCAGTGCAGACAGCTCGAAATATCAATGAAGTGTTTGGGAAGGATGTGGCCACTGAACGCATCAAGGTTCGAGAAGTTCCGTTCTGGTGATTTTCATCTTGAAAATGAGCCATGTGGGCAACTGAGACCAAGGTAGAGAATGATGAGCTGAAAGCTGTAGTTGAAGCGAATCCATCTCAACATGCACGTGAACTAGCAGCAAGGTTTAACGTTACTATTCCAACAATATTGGGCCATCTAAAACAAATCAGCAAGGTAAAGAAGCTGGATAGACAGGTTCTGTGTGAATTACTCGAGCATCAGCAGAGAAGTCATCTTGAAGCTTGCCTTTCTTTGCTATCACGACATAATGGAGAACCATTACTACATCCTATTGTTATGTGTGATGAAAAATATATTGTTTGTGACAATCACAAGTGTTCGGCTCAATGGTTGGATAAAAATGAAGTGCTGAAACACAGTCCAAAACCCAATATTTACCAAAAAAAGCTAATTGTGTCTGTTTGGTGGTCCAGCGCTGGCATTATCTACTACAGTTTCATGAAACCTGGTCAATCGATTACAGCAATGTCTACTGCAACCAATTAGATGAAATGATGAGGATACTTGTGGTTAAGCAGCTGAGATTGGTCAATAGAGACAGGCCAATCCTCATTCAAGACAATGCCTCAACCACATGTCACACAAACTATGCTGCTCAAACTGCGGCAGCTAGACTTGGAAACTCTCTGTCATCCGCTGTATTCACCAGACCTTGCACCAACTGACTACCACTTCTCCCGGGCTTTGGACCTCTTCTTAGCAAGGAAAAATACTCAATTCTCAACAAGCCATGGAAAACACCTTTCGCAATTTCATCACCACTCACTCTCCAGGCTTCTTTGCTGCTGGCATAAACAAGCTACAGTTAAGATGGCGAATCTGTGTCAATAGTTTAGGCTCATACTTTGATTAATTGTACTGCTTCTTGTTTGAGCCATAATAAACTACTCTTTTGATTCAAAATCGGACATTTCATATTTAATGACCTAGTACTTTACATTCATTATAAGATTTAATCCTTACAACAACTTTAGGAAGCAGGTACTATTTTCCCCATTTCACAGACGAGGAAGAGAGGTTAAGTAACTTGCCTATGACCACACAGCTCAAATCCCAGAGGTGTGACTGGAACCCAGGGTTCTGACTCCAAAGCCCATGAAAACAACAGAACAGAAGAGCGGGAAGAGACATAAATGGCAATACAATCTCCACACTGCAAGAAACATCCTATAAAAGTGAGATCCTTGAAAAAAAAAATACAGCGACAGAAATTTTCAGCAGAATTTGAGACAAGAGGAGATGTTATTGTTTTTAAACAGCTTAGCAACATACCAGCTGAACCTCATTGTTTAATTGGTGTACTATTGCTCAGCCAGACACGTTCAGGTTACGTGAAAGGAAAAAAGCTGGGAAGACGAGTGGCAAGTGGGGTTCACCTAGGAAAGCCAGCTGATAATAAACCCTACAGAAAGGACAGAGAAAGGGCACCCCAGCTAAATGAACATCCTCCTGTGTAATGAGCACAAAAAGAGATTTGATGTTTGTTTTAGGAAACTCACTGTAGCCTCAAGGCAGGTAAGTGAGCTGGAAAAAGATATGGAGAAATAAAATTATTAAAACTTGTAAATAATGGAAGCATCCACTAAAGAGGGTAGAATCTGCCTCATGCACAAATTTAAAAATAAAATCTTACATGGTAGGACTTAAAGGAGTCTTTTAAAAGGGATTTTTACAAAATACCTCTCTGATCTACATGAAATTCCTTTAATAACAGAGTCTCTAAGGATGAAAATGCAAACTCTCTGGGGAAGAGGAATGACGGATTAAAATGTTTTTCAAAGCGTTTCAGTCAGTGGTGACTAATTCCAAAGGAGCCAGGCAGGTGAAGTAAACAAGTAATGCAGTAGAATGTGGGGGGCAACGGGTAGCGGGGGCCCCGCGGACAGCCTCAGAGCACGCTTCCTCCAAAGGCAGCGCAACTGTGCAGCTCTAGCTAATCATTGCCATGTGGGATTCTGGGCTCTGAGTGACCCCATAGTGTCCATTTTTTCTAAAAATCATGGAAGTCTAATGTTCATTTTTCAATAAAGATTTAGATTAAATTTCAGCACAACTCATGCCAAAAAAAAAAAGTGTTTTAACACTCTGTAGGCCAACACAAGACCAAAAACATGCCATCAAACAGCAACTGTTGGCTTGAGGGCATCTAGCTGGAAAAGCCCAGCTGAAACTGATAATGTGAGGTCGTTGCCTGAGACTCAGGACGGCTAACGGAAACGAGGTGGGGGTGCCTGCGGCAGGAAATGGGTCCAGAGGGGGGTCGCTGCGGGTGCCACTTCACCCACGTTGCAGTTTTGTCTTCCGGCGCTTCAAAGAGGGCAGGACAGATTTGAAAATAAAAGATTTGCTGGAACCTTCATCATGCTGCCCCCAGCAGAGTTCTATCCCTTAGTAAAAACCAACTGTGTGTGTGTGTGTGTGTGTGTGTGTGTGTGTGAGCGCGTGTGCGCGCGTAGCCTTAAGCCACAGGTTGACCTTAAGCCACAGGTTTTGGAATTCACAGGTAACCTCGAATCCATTTGCTGCGCAGAGGGCTGACGTTAATTGCAGATAATTTGTCCGTCTAAACCCATTAGTTCACTAGATAACTGATTCTACCGTTCTCTGGGAGAACTTTGAGCAGCTTTCTCCCACCTGAGCCAAGGCAAGCAGCCCAGTCTGACTTTTACAACTCACGTTACTCGTCTTAGTACCACAGGTGCCTCCAATCAGCATCTAAAAACTTCCGCGTGGTCTGCTTAACAAGCCAGGGCTGGCATCTTTGAAACAAGCAGCTACTTCCCTGTGGCCTGTCGCCCGGGTAACTTGCCACTGCAGGTACCTTGCACAAGGGGGCAAGAGAACCAAGACTCCTTTGCACGAAGGTTTCCGTTCAGCAGCGTCCCCACTACCACACATGATTATGAAAGTTCGTAGCTCGGGCACGGTCTCCAGGGCTACTGGCTACTTGCTGAAGCCAGCTCGGTGCACGCAGCAGGCTGTGATGATCTGTTCAAGGTACCGTGATTTAAAGGAAACTTTGACAGGCATCAGAAGGAAAGCCACCTGGCTGGGGGAGAGAGTGGAACCGTGACAAAACAGTGCTTTAAGGAACGACAACCGTCGGGGCTGGAGCACTGCCTTTTAGACTTGATGATTTGTCACAAGAGAAAGAATCGAGAAAACATAATTAAAACCAGTGGATGAAAGTTAATTTATTCTACAAGCATTTATTTAGTGTCTGCGATGTCATAAGGACTAGAGGCAGGGAACTCAGTGGCAAGCTTGGCAATAGTGAGGCCTAAGTCAAAGCAGCATAGAATTTTGAGCATGTGAAAGCAGGTGATGGCAGATATTTTGAGGAGAAATTAGAAGATATTTCAGGGCCCCTTAAATCATGCCGTGTAGGTGGCCTGAGAAAAGTCACTATGAGCCCGTCAGGCTTACAGATGCTCTAACTACCACTTGTGCCTTCACCCGCCCTCCTTTCTGCAATACTTTTACCTTAAATATTTTTTTTCCTATTCAGCCCTCTGTTTTATTTTTATAGCCACCTTTTGACTAAATAGGTCATTTTTTTTCCACCTCTTTTCATGGCTAAGAATACTAACTAAGCTCCAGTGTTAGAGTGATTTTCCAGGATCACGTCCTTCAGGGAACCATTAAAAAAAATAAAAAACAGTCACTGTCATCCAAAGTTGGAAAAGATTTTAGACATCATCACATCTCCCACCAAACAGAGGGCTCCCCTCCACAGTACACCTGATAGGTGTCACAGAGCAACTTTCAGAATGGAAACACCACAAGTGGTCTAGGGGGACCTCCCAGGGTGCTTATGGAAAACCCAAACTCTTTCTCTGCCCACCTCCCACTTCATCTCATACTACTCTTCTCGAGATAGCCTTTTTCACTCCTCTTGAAAATGCCAACTGGTTCCTACCTCAGGACCTTTGCACTTACTGTTCCTTCTACTTGGAACACTCTTGCCCCTTATCTTCAGGTGGGTGGAGTTCTCTAATCATCCACTCTACCCTGTTACCCTACTTTATTTTGGTTGTAATACTCATCAGAGATGTGACATTATTTTACGTATGTATGTATCGGTTGTGTGTGTTAATTTCTCCCTCCATGTACAAGCTCCTGGGAGCAGAGACCTTGTGGGCCTTGTTCATCACGACATCCAGGAGGCTGAGAACAGTGATCAACATGTGACAGGCACTTGAACTTTCATTGATTGAACAAAAACAACATTGAAAAACTATGTAGGCTGGGCGCGGTGGCTCACGCCTGTAATCCTAGCTCTCTGGGAGGCCGAGGCAGGCGGACTGTTTGAACTCAGGAGTTCGAAACCAGCCTGAACAAGAGTGAGACCCCATCTCTACTAAAAATAGAAAGAAATTAATTGGACAACTAAAAATATACAGAAAAAATTAGCTGGGCATGGTGGTGCATGCCTGTAGTCCCAGCTACTCGGGAGGCTGAGGCAGGAGGATCAATTGAGCCCAGGAGTTTGAGGTTGCTGTGAGCTAGGAAGATGCCATGGCACTCTAGCCAGGGCAACAGAGTGAGACTCTGTCTCAAAAAAAAAAAAAAAAAAAAAACCTATGTAATAAACTCTGTCAGTAGGGGGGAAAGAAACTTCTTTGTGACTTTTTTTAAGCGGCCTTCAATCGACATACAAAATCAGACTTGGTGAAAGACAGAGCTAATTTTCCTAGTATTGATGTATCTCCTCCACTTGCAAGGTGACCAGACGACAAAAGCTATATCGAAATGTCCCCTTGCTGGAATGAGTTCTCACTCTCTGCTTACAGACTAGAGTCTATAGATTTCAATTACCAAAAGTGTCACCACAAGTAAAAGTCACTCAAATTCCTTGGCTTTGTAGAAGTTGAAACCCAAGTCAGCCAAGCCAGAAACACCTTCACTGATCTGGCTGTGTTTTTAATCATTTCCATAGAAACTGGAAGAGTTCCCAGCAGCTTCCTAACTTCCAGCAATTATCTTAAGGTCTGATTAGCATTTTAAATGTCACCTGTATAAATTAAAACTATTTACAGCTCACAATGGCATCAATTTGTGATTCATGGTTTCACCACAGCTAGCCAAAACCCACTCCTTGGAAAATCCCATTCAAAATGTTCTCTACTGGATTAGGCCTGGCACAATCTCCCTCTTGGTTCAAAAATCCAGCTTCCCTTTTTATTCTTCACTTTGATAATCACAGTTTCCTTCCTTGGAACATTTCAAGTATTTGAGGTGTCCAACTTGGCAGAAAAACTATTTGAAAACAGTTCTTTTGGTTATTTAAGTTACTCAACACAATCTACAGCCAGCTTAAAGAAAACAAATGAAGATTTCTGAACATACTTCTACATCAATCAAGCAGTACTCATTGTCATTGTCTTGCTGGTCTGTGAGTTACTTTCCCAGGTATTGGAGAATGGGATAATGATTTTTGGAGGTCACCTCTACTCCTGGTCATTTTTTACCAAAAACAATATAGTCATGAGACACATAACGATCTTTGAGTTAACGATGGAATGCATGCACAACAGTGGTCTCATAAGACTATACTACTGTATTTTTACTGTAACTTTTCTGCATTTAGATATGTTTAGATACACAAATACGTAACCATTGTGTTACAGTTGCCTACAGTATTCAGTAGAGTAACCGGCTATACAGGTTTGCAGCCTAGGAGCAATAGGCTATCCCATTTAGTCTAGGTGTGTAGCAGTAGGCTATGCCATCTAGGTTTGTATACGTACTATGATGTTTGCACAATGAAAAAATCAGCTAGTGACACATTTCTCAGAACATATTAAGCAACACATGACTGTATATAAAAGTAGTTCCTTTTTATACATACTCGCTTGATGCCGCCAGCATTTCCCTTAGTTACTTTGGTTTGCTCCAGAATTGTAGAGTTCAGAGGCATGTGAAGCCTCTCCAGTCAAAGACAGCTGGGTGTAAGAGAAAACACTTAGACCATGAAGTCACTTGGGTAGGGATTCCAATCTTTGCTCCACAAATTACAGATTAAGGAAGTCTTTAACCTCTGTTTGCCTTCTCATGCCCAGTCTTGGGAAGAGAATCATCAGGAACAAAGCAGAGATGTGCTCTAGTCTGGCTGGAGCTCGGACCAACATAGGAGACCCTTGAGGGTCAGCCACAAACACGCCTCCTGGCAGCCAGGGTGGAATTCCTAAACTTCCCATGAGGTTGGGCCACTTCCTCGCTCATGCCTGTCTAAAGCAGAGATCAGCAGACTTTTTCTGTAAAGGGCCACATAATGAGTATTTTGGGTTTTATGGGCCATAACTCCATCTCAACTACTCAAGTCCACCCTTGGGGCATGAAAGTGGCCATAGACAGTGTGGAAACAAATGGGTGTGGCCACGTCCCAGCAAGACTGCTCACCTCTCAGCCCCGCCTTCTCCCAATCTGCCCCTCCTCCGTCACGCGTCAGCCACAAGCCTGACCTTTCAGTTTCTGGAATACTCCAAGCTTGTTCCCTCTTTCCTTGGGGACTTTGCACTAACTGTTCCCTTTGTATGGGCAGTTCTGCTTCCAGATCAGCACATGCCTGGCTCCTCCTGACATCCATCTCTTGGTTTAACCTCATCAACTCAGAGGTTTCCATGACCACCAATCGGCCAACCACAGTTGAGCTGATCTCCCTGCTTTATTTTCTCACAGTTCTTATCACCCTTTGGTAAGTGGAACCGAGGACTCAGTTCCCAGGATGAGAGTTTTGGAGACAGACTATTGATATTTTCTCATTCTTATATAAAGTTGAGCAAACTTAATTTTGGTAAAGTTCACATAACGTAAAATTTACCACTTTAACCATTTTTAAGTGTACAGTTCAATGGCATTAAACACTCGCATTGTTGTGCCACCTTCACCACAGTTCACTTACAGAACTATTTTCATCTTGCAAAACTGAAACTCTGTGCTCAAAACAATAATTGTCCGTTTCTCCCCAACTCCAGGCCCCAGCAACATCTTATCGATTTTTAACATTAGCTCTCATCATGCAAAATCGAGTTAAAGAAATGTCAATTTCTTCTAATCAATTTTACTACCAAATTTCCACCCTGACCTCTCTGATGCAGACATTCTGGAAGCATTATTGCTAATTGATATTTTCTTATCTACTTTATGGTTTTTTCTCTGTCCCCCACTTGTCTTTTTCCTCACTGGATGACAAACACCTGGCACCGGCTAACACAGAGAAGGTGCTCAGAAAATGTTGATTAAATGGATGAACAAAGAAGTGAATGACTGGCTTTGTGGTTGGGCTAGACCCTGAGTTGCTCCCTGAAGACTTTGGATAAGTAAAGAAGAGAAGGGATCTCAGCTCAGGGTAACAGCACGAAACATGACTTTCTGCAGGCCTGGGTAGTGCCTAAATTGTATCCGCAGAGGCCAGGTACTAGCAGGTAAAGGAAGAAAGGAAGGAGAGAAGAAAACAGGAAGGCAGGCAGGTAGGAATGCAGGTAGAAGGGAGAATGAGAGTACATTGTAATTTCCACAGATAACATGCAATTGAGAGTCCTGGAAAGAAAAGACTGAGGATACAGTAGGGAGTTAGGATGTTAAAGATCTGGAAAGTATGGGCTCAATGCTATAGGTCACGTGAGCCTCCTGGATCTTGACCAGGGAATGTCATGGTGCCAGCTGGTATACAAGGAAAATGATGTGTTGCATCCTTTGCAAAAACTTTTCAAAACTTCAGCAACGACTGGAGGCAAATGTTAACATTTCCGTGGCAGAAGCCTCATCACAACGAATCTTCTCAAAAAGTGGAGGGGAACAAAATGTACATCCTCCAGGACAGCCAGTGTGACTGGTCTTTCCTACCCAAGAAGAGAGGAGGACAGCTCCACCTAACTCCATCATCTCCTGACCTCAGCTCTGGCCTCCACCAATGTTCCTGTGACCCCTGGCTCTGACCGGGCAGAGGAGCTGCGGATCAGCAGTGGGTAGGAGGCTGTTTATTTTCCTGCCCAGGAGTGATCACTCACAGAGGATGTGACTCACCAACCAGCTTTGATCGTGATTTTGTGCATCAGGACTCTGGAATCCTGACTCATTCATGGCCATAAGGAGATTGTTTTAGAGTGGTTGAAATCTCACAGCAAGTTTATACAAACAGAAGCGTGTTAGGCGTGGGATGCACTGATGTAAATTAGACTTACTCATTAATTCAGATGGTGTCCTCTCATGATGAGTCCCCTGTGTAATATCTACCTGGCCATATCATGCCTGCCGAGGTTAATAAGCCTTGGTGGAAAACTTACTGGGTGTAGCTAATCCTATTAGGCAGTTGGGTTGTATAACTATACCTCTACGCTCTAAGTTCTTAAAAAATTCACAGTCCAGTGGGGAAAAGCCAGCTCAGTTCAGCTGGGATTTATTAGAAGGATGAAGTAGAAAGTGAATTTAGAAGCAAACTAGTCCCCTCTATTCCTTTTGCAAGTCAGGAAATTAATGGGCTGAGGTGAAGGTGGAGGAAACTGACAAACACTCAGATGAGCCGACTCACAGGGCAGGGGTCTTTGAGCCAGGTAGTAGGGAATGGGGGGAGGTACATAAAACAAAGACCCCTGACTTTGTTGAGCCTCAGGAACTTTTAAAGAGACTGCACTGGCATGGAAGTGTTAAAACAAGAAATGAGCGATGTGGGTGATGCATGCAGCATTCAGAGAAGAGGGCAGGAGGAGGGGGCAGGAATGGTCGGGAAGGAGCTCTTGGAGGAGGTGATGTGTGCCCTGGCCCTTGAAAAAAAGGGAGGATTTGAGAGGAAGGAATGAAGCAGAACAGCAGAGAGAGCAAGGGTGGAGGTATGGAGTCTGAAACAGGCAGGGCAAAAGCAAACAGTGGGGCTAGAGCACACCCCGCCTGCACAAGGGCACCAACAGTCCCACCTTTGAGCAGTCCTGGGCCTCTTGGTGTGCTGGTGAATGCGTAACAGCCGGCTCTTGGGGGCAGGGAGAGCCCTGGTTTGTAGCTTCTGCCCATTTTCATGGTGTAGATATCCCCTCCACAGCTGATTTCAAGGATGGCTGAGTTTAACAACAGGCTCACAGATTTCCTGAAAATTTAACTATCATCTCTTAGAAGTAGCTCCAAAACACCACTGCCTGGGATCCTCTTTGTTTAAGAGAATTCTCTCCTTTATTTTTATAATAGCTGCCTTTTACTGAGCATGTTTGGGTCCGGATCTGTGCTCATGCCTGACATGCATCCCTCCTTAATGCCTTATGAGAACCCTGCGGGGAAGTTAGTCTCATAAATGAGTATTGCCATTCTGCAGATGGGAAAACATACGTAGAGAGGCATTCGTTTTTTCTCTAAAACTCATACTCCTAACTTTTATACTCTTCCTCCTCCTCTGACGGCTGCTAATGTTATTCCCATTATTACTCTTGTGCTGTTCCTTTTAATCCCCAGGACTTCCCTGGCCCTGTGCTGGAGAAACCAGAGAGATGACTAGTCAGGGGATCCCTTGTCCACCATGAAATACAGTAAGGGTGGTTCTTTCACTTTATAAGGACACTTTGTTGCTTAGATTTTCAATTTCTTATATTTTAATAAAAGGTTAAGAAAGTAAATGTGTGTATATACGTATATTTCTTACAGAGAAAACACCACCATGTGACTAGATAAAATAAAAAGGAAATTTTTACTTTTGACCTTTCTTTTTTTATATACTATATTTTTTATTTATTCATTTATTCATTCATTCATTCATTTAGAGACCAGATCTAGTTTTGTTGCCCAGGCAGGAGTGCAGTGGCCTGATCATACCTCACTGCAGCCTCAAACTCCTGGGCTCAAGTGATCCTGCTTCAGCCTCCCAAGTAGCTAGGACTGCAGGCACATGCCACCACGCCCAGCTGATTTTATATTTTGCAGAGGTTGGGGGAGGGGGGTCTCACCATGTTGCCCAGGCTGGTCTCAAACTCCTGGCCCCAAGCTATCCTCCCACCTCAGCCTCCCAAAGTGCTGGGATTATAGGCGTGAGCCACCGTACCCGGCTCCTTTCTTAAATTTTATATCTCAAGCTTTCTGGGAGAAGTTAGTACAAATACCTGACTGCTGAATTCTTTCCTCTCAACTCTCCAAGTTATTCTAAGATCATGTCTTTTGTCAGGTTCCCTGGAAGCGGACCCTGAAATGAGGATTCTTATGCAGGTGATTTTTCGAGGGAGTTGTATGAGTCAGCTTGGGCTGCCATAACAAAACACTATAGATGGGCTGGTTTAAACAACAGAAATTTATTTTCTCACGGTTCTGGAGGCTGAAAGTCCGAGATAAGGTGTGAGCAGGTTTGGTTTCTTCCGAAGCCTCTCTCCTTAGCTTGCAGACAGCCGCCTGCACGCTGTGTCCTCGCGTGGCCTTTTCTCTGTGCATGTGCACCCCTGGTGTCTCTTTGTGTGTCCAAACTTCCTCTTTTTATAAGGACACCGGTCAGCTTGGATAGAGCCACCCTAATGGCCTCATTTTAACTTAGTCTCTTCTTTGAAGGTCCTGTCTCTAAACATAGTCAAATGGGAGGAGTGCCTCAGAATTAGGCATTCATCATACGAATGTGGGGAGGGGACACAAGGCAGCTCACAGCAGGAGTGCTCTCGGAAGAAGCCTGTAGGAAAGTGAGGGAAACAGGAGAAGGCAGGAAAAGAGGCAGAGCAAAGGTGAGGTTTCCGCTGCAACCCGTCCTCAGCTTGATCCCACAGGGAGCTCTGCAATATGACAGCTTCACGGTGTCCCACCTGAGACCAAGAGAACCAGGCTGCTCCTCATCTGCCATCTTTATCCGTGGGGCCATAATCTCCCAGGCATTTCCTGTTGGGGTTGCTCCGGTGGCCAAAGGGCTTTGCGTTAGAGAAGGATCCAGCAAGCTGCGAGCAGCCAGCACTCCCATCCGTGCACCAGCTGCGTAAACCACGATCCAGGCAGGGCTCCAACAGCTATTTCAGGCAGGTAACCAAACTAAATTCCTCATCAAAAGAACTTCACTTCTGCCTAATCATCCAATCACAGCAATTTGTCAGCATGTGTGGGGAACCTTACAACCCAAATTCCTGGGTTAAGATTTCACATCAGCCACAAACTCAAATGTTTTGAGTAAAGCTGTTGTGAACACACAGAGCCGCAGAATTTCTCATGCCAGATTGAAATTCACATTTCGCTTCATGACTCTAAAGATCTTCTAGGGTAAGGACTGTGTCTTATTCATTTGTGGGTCCCTAGAGACCAGACAATGCTTGGCACGTGGCAGGTGCTTGGTAAATGGGCTGATTAATCAGATGCTTAAGAAACTCCCAGCAAGGTGACCAACTCACCCCATTTTGCCTAGGATGTTCTGGTTTTAAAATTAGGAGTCCCCCATCCCAGTCATCTCTTCAGCCCCAGGAAAACCAGGACAAATGGTCACCGGACACTTGAGTCTCTCTGCTCCTGTGCCATGGCTGGATTCAAGACAATCCAATAAATAATTCCTTCATCTTCCTAAATGTCTCCCAAGAGCTGCACTCCCAAGAACTTCTTCAAAAGGAAGCATGTAAATGTCCCTGCTACAACTTGGATCATTTTTAACTTCTCTTGTGTCCAACAGAAACACCACTCCGCTACCCCCAGAACTTTGGCCTAAGAAATATTCGCCTGTAATTCTTTCATTCCCCCTTTCTTCTCACCCCCTAGAGTAGTCAGTGCTCGTGGGTGGGTCTCTGGGTACCCCCTAGGAGCTTGCTTCAGGCTCAGAAAAAAGGGCTGACCATACATATCTCCAGAAATTTTTCTTTATCCTCTATATCAAAATTTCTCTGTCCTGTGTCACGCTCCCCAGCTAGACAGTAATGCCTTGGTCCTCAAAATAACAATTTTTCGCCTCATTGTAACAATAGAAACTTAAGCACTGGGACAATTTTTGGCCCCTCTTAGACCCTCAAAATGCTCTATTAGCCAAAGCATGAAGCAGCCAAGCTTAGGGAACACACAAAATGAAATGAATGGTGAAGTAGGATTACTGGTTCGCATAACCAAAAAGTCAGCTCAAGGCGTGCACACAACGCAGCCAACACTCTGCCTTTCTCTCCCTCCCAACTCGGCTCTCCTCGGTATTTCCGTTTCAAACAAACTCGCTTCATGGAACGGGAAGCATGTCATTGGCAAGGCCAGAATGTCATTGTCCTTTCCCCACACACTAGACAGGACTAGACCCATTCCCTTCCAGAATCCATTCCCAACTCTCCTCACAGGGACTCAGGTTGTGCCCGGCAGGGCATGGGGCATGTGTCTGCCCTGAACCAGTCCTTCTGGCTGAAGATAGTGGGACCCTCTGATTAGTCAGGCAGGGTCACTTGCCACTTGCTGATGAAGGGAAGGGGAAAAGAGGGAAGGATTAGGTATGGGGCTGACAAAAATCGAAGCTGTGAAAACCCACCCATCTGGCCCCACACTTCACCTACCCATAGGGCTTTGCTTCACGGCCACCCTTAACCCATCCCAAAATGGCTTCTCTGGCTAAAGCCCTGTAGCCTAGAATCTGCTTGGGGGAAGGGATAAAAGTATGCTATGAAAAAATAGTAATAATAACTTCCTGTGAAGAATAAAAAATCCAATAAGTACAGTAGTTTAAGTTTCATGCCATAAAACATGAGGGGATGCTCCCCTGAAAGGGGGAGGCTTTTCTGCAGCCACCCAGGGAGGTTCACAGGTGTTTTGGCAAAGCTTCCCCTGATTGGTGCCAGAAAGACCTGCCTCCACCCAGCTGCATTCTCCGTTTATGCAGAGTGCTCGGAGCAACTTCGCTCTCTAATTGCCTGTAGTTAGTCATTAGGTCTCAGCTGCAAGACTTGGGAATGCCAAGAAGCCAGCACAACCCAGAGGTCTTTTGTGTTTTAAATACTTGGACCGAAAAAAGAAATTTCCTGAGGAAAAGTTACCATTTAGACATATATAAGCCAAAGGGCTCTGATTTGGAAACATTTCAGGCAATCCAACTTTGAAATCCCTGAGGTTCACAGAAGAAAATCAGAGTAGCAGCATACACAGAAATGAGATTTTACGATTCTTTGTGCTTATTCTTGTGCATGGCACAGACTACAAAGTGCGTTAGCCAAATCAGTTGGGGGAATTCAATTCAATGCTATGAACATTAATTGAGCTCTGTTTCAGTGAGAATGCCTTCAGCTGCAAATAACAGCTGAAAGAGCCAATTAAAATTGGCTTTAAATAATAGGAATTAATTACCTCACATAACAAGAAGTTGGAGAGAGGCAGGTCCAGAAATTGGTTAATCTGGCAGTTAGACAGTGCCAAGAATATTGGTTGGCTTTTTTGAGATTCCCATGGAGACACCATCATGATTTCAAGATGGCTGCCATAGCTTCAAACATAACGTCTTCACACAACAACATCCAAAGATAGGAGAGATGGCAGGATTTCTCCATGCCCATCTCTTTCTCTTTTTCTGGAATGGAAAGTCTTTTTTAAGATCCCTCTCAATAGACTTTCTCTTAACATCTCTTTGGTGAAAATTAGACCACATAGCCATTCCTAAATCAATAAGCCAGATAAGAGGAATATGACAGTAATAAATGCTTTAGACCAATTATGATTTATTGCCAAAGTCTGGGCCCACTTTCTTTAGTACCTTGCCTCCTAAACAAATTTAGGGATCTGTTGGTAAGGAATAAAAGATGAAGCAGTGACTACTAGGTAGGCAACAGCGTCTTCCCCCAAGAAGCCACCTCTGTGTTCTGCACTAGACATACAAAGTTGGACAAATCAGAGCCCGTGTTCTGTATTGTCTGTTTCCCTGCTTAACTGCAAAATGGATTGGAAGTGGTAAAGATTTGCCAGATTTTATGTTCTAAAAATGACTACAACAGGACCTTCCATCCCCCGTGCTCTTCTTACAGTGTGACTTTAACATTCTGTCCAATGAGAGATGGGGTCTGTATTCCCTCCCTTTGAATCAGGAAGGGCTTGTGCTTATGGCTGATGTGACACCATGTGACTTCTAAGGCTAGATCTTAAAAATCATTACAACTGCCACCTAGTTCTCTTTGGATATTCTTTGGAACCCAGTCACCATGCTGTGAGGAAGCCCAAACTTCCCTGTGGAGGGCCCAGCACTTCCCAAAAGGCCCCACTCCTTAATCCCACCACAATGGGGATTAAGTTTCCACACATGGATTTGGGGGACATTCAAACCACAGCACTGGCCTCCTTGCTTTTCTGCAAATATGCCAGGCCTGCTCCCATCTCAGGTCTTTGCACTCACCATCCCTCTACCTAAAGCATTCTTTCGCCATATCAGACCTAATCTGTACACAGGAGGGCTGGAAAATATAGCCCCTGATTGAATAACTGAATAACTTTCTCCTATATGTGGCTCACACCTTCCTCTCCTTCCAATTTTTGTTCAAATGTCACCTTCTTGGTGAGGCCTTCTGTTTAACACCCAACTGAAAATTCCAATCTGCAACTCCCAGAATTCCCACCATCCTTCTTCCTCACTTTACTGTTGACCGTAGTGTCATCTGAAATGCCATATGTTTTATTTATCTGGCTTTACTAGAATCTAAATTCCATGAGAGCAAAGACTTTTACCTGTTGCATGTACTACTGTATTCCCAAGGTTGGGACTAGTGTTTGGCACCTAATAGCTGTCATAAATATTTGTGGAATGAATGAATGAATCCCATCTTCTTCTTACAGTTATTAATCATAACTTTTAATTGTAACTAGTACTACTTATAGTTATTACTTTAAGAATAAGCAGGCCGGGCGTGGTGGCTCACGCCTGTAATCCTAGCTCTCTGGGAGGCCGAGGCGGGCGGATTTTTTGAGCTCAGGAGTTCAAAACCAGCCTGAGCAAGAGCGAGACCCCGTCTCTACTAAAAATAGAAAGAAATTAATCGGACGACTAAAAATACATAGAAAAAATTAGCCGGGCATGGTGGCACATGCCTGTAGTCCCAGCTACTCAGGGGGTTGAGGCAGGAGGATCGCTTGAGCCCAGGAGTTTGAGGTTGCTGTGAGCTAGGCTGACACCACGGCACTCGCCCCGGGCAACACAGTGAGACTTTGTCTCAAAAAAAAAAAAAAAAAAAGAATAAGTATATGACCCACACCAGACCATGACTTAATTATAGAGACTTTCATTGGAATTCCTGGCAATTCACGGCAGAGACGGACTGCTAGTGATCACAAATCCAAGCACTCCTACTCGTGATGTGCAGTTGTTGCTAGGAAGCATTTATTCAGTCAGGGACTATATTTTCCAGCCCTCCTTGTGTCCAGACTTGGTTACGTGGCCAGTTCTCACTGACGGGAGGTGAGAGAAGGTGCAGAGTAAACATTCTTTAAGAAATGGGAGGTCGGGCGCTGTGGCTCATCCCTGTAATCCTAGCACTCTGGGAGGCCGAGGCGGGTGGATTGTTTGAGCTCAGGAGTTCCAGACCAGCCTGAGCAAGAGCGAGACCCCGTCTCTACCAAAAATAGAAAGAAATTAATTGGACAGCTAAAAATATATAGAAA